>ONZH01021272.1:0-160385 GCA_900303285.1 Rhinella marina | reverse complement strand
AAACTCAAGAAAAAGCAGTCAATAGTCCAAAAAAATAGGAAAGTCCAGCAACAATCCCTCTAAAATGTACCCAGCCAGACCTCCCCAGTCCACGCTCTTTCTTCAGCCTTCTCAAAGCAACGAAAAAGGGGGAGGAAAGCCAGTAAAGTCCAACGTAGAGAGTTATAGCCGAACAACCTGGGGTACCTCCAACATAAATCCAAGCAAATCCCAAGACTACCTAAAACCCGGGCTCCCTCAGTATGTCCAGATCAGAGAGATCCTATATTACTATGGCAGCGGCCTTTGCTCTCCTTAGCGCAGAAACCGAGCAACCAGACCAATACACACAGACTAAAAGTCCGGCCCACACCCAACACTTCCGCGGAGAGAACTCCGGAAGCCACCCCGAGCGCCATCTCTCACACAGCCATGGGGTCACAGAGCTCTCGCCTCGGTAAACTGCAGCCGGCTCTCACCTGGTGCTACGTCGACACTCAGTAACAAAACCAGGAAGGGGGCAGGATCACACGCTAACTCACTGTCTCACCACCTCCAACCGATTGCAAACTGCCACGGTGACTCCTCGGCACAAACCAGACCCCTCCCGAGGCGATGCTTCGGAACGTAGGGGCAATCCAGCCGCCCTCAAAACACAGCACAAGATACCTCACTTTCGATTAGCTTGAAGGTGCCGGATCCTCCCTCCTCTCGGCGTCCCACGTGACCACCGCAAGACGTCTCCGGAGTCTCTGGGATCTCTAGCGGCTCAGCGTCTCAGCAGCCGCACATTCACATCTCACGTGACCTTGGCAGCTTTAGTCCTCCGCTCACACCGCTTTACTCACACCACGGGGCCACTCGTGGGATCCGGAATCCAAGCCCACATCAATCATGCCAGACAGGCATGCAGGCAGCAACGGTTGTGCTTCGGGTGGAGGGCTCTCACAACCGCGAGAACGATGAAGGCTGGAGCCAAAGGCAGGGTAGGGGCTGAGACCAAAAACTAGCTCCGACTCATCGAGCCCAGGTAAGTGGGGGGGAGGAGTTACACCTCACATCCTTCCATCAGCCCCATCAGTTTCTATGAGGAGGTAAGTTCTAGACAGGACCACAGCGAATCAATGGATGTCATATATCTGGACTTCTCCAAAGCATTTGACACTGTACCACATAAAAGGTTAGTATATAAAATGAGAATGCTTGGCCTGGGAGAAAATGTCTGTATGTGGGTAAGTAACTGGCTCAGTGATAGAAAACAGAGGGTGGTTATTAACGGTAGATACTCAGATTGGGTCACTGTCACTAGTGGGGTACCACAGGGGTCAGTATTAGGCCCTATTCTCTTCAATATATTTATTAATGATCTTGTAGAAGGCTTGCACAGTAAAATATCAATTTTTGATGACACTAAACTGTGTAAAGTAATTAACACAGAAGAGGACAGTACATTGCTACAGATGGATCTGTAAAATATTGGGTATCTCTTACATGGAAAAGGACCTAGGAATTTTAGTGAACAGCAAACTAAGCTGCAGAAACCAGTGTCAGACAGCTGCTGCCAAGGCCAATAAGATAATGGGTTGCATCAAAAGAGGCATAGATGCCCGTGATGAGGGCATAGTCCTGCCACTTTACAAATCACTAGTCAGACCACACATGGAGTACTGTGTACAGTTCTGGGCTCCTGTGAACAAGGCAGACATAGCAGAGCTGGAGAGGGTTCAGAGGAGGGCAACTAAAGTAATAACTGGAATGGGTGGACTACAGTACCCAGAAAGATTATCAAAATTAGGGTTATTCACTTTAGAAAAAAGACGACTGAGGGGAGATCTAATAACTATGTATAAATATATCAGAGGTTAGTACAGAGATCTCTCCCATGATCTATTTATCCCCAGGACTGTGACGAGGGGACATCCTCTGCGTCTGGAGGAAAGAAGGTTTGTACACAAACATAGAAGAGGATTCTTTACGGTAAGAGCAGTGAGACTATGGAACTCTCTGCCTGAGGAGGTGGTGATGGTAAGTTCACTAAAAGAGTTCAAGAGGGGCCTGGATGTATTTCTGGAGGGTAATAATATTACAGGTTATAGTTACTAGAGAGGGGTCGTTGATCCAGGGAGTAATTCTGATTGCCTGATTGGAGTCCGGAAGGAATTTTTTCCCCTAAAGTGGGGAAAATTGGCTTCTACCTCACAGGGGTTTTTTGCCTTCCTCTGGATCAACTTATAGGAAAACAGGCCGAACTGGATGGACAGATGTCTTTTTTCAGCCTTATAAACTATGTCACTATGTCAGACATGCTTCCCCTGCTGTCCCAGTTGCATTCCAGCAGTGTTGGCATCCTTTTCTGAGGTTTCAGGGTGGACTTGGTGACCTCCAAGTGGTCGAATTGAGATTTCCAAGTGGCGAGCATTTTTTTTCCCATAGACTTTAATGGGATTCGATATTCGGTCAAACAGTCGAATTTCGCGGTCTATTCGAATCGAATTTCGAACTTTCAAATATTTCACTACTCGCTCATCTCTAATCACTACACTATTATAGCTGTACAGCATACATCACTACACTATTATAGCCGCACAGATCATGCATACATCACTACACTATTATAGCTGTACAGCATACATCACTACACTATTACAGCTGTGCAGCATACATCACTACACTATTATAACTGTACAGCATACATCACTACACTATTATAGCCACACAGATCATGCATACATCACTACACTATTATAGCTGTACAGCATACATCACTACACTATTATAGCCGCACAGATCATGCATACATCACTACACTATTATAGCTGTACAGCATACATCACTACACTATTACAGCTGTACAGCATACATTACTACACTATTACAGCTGTACAGCATACATCACTACACTATTACAGCTGTACAGCATACATCACTACACTATTACAGCTGTACAGCATACATTACTACACTATTACAGCTGTACAGCATACATCACTACACTATTATAGCCGCACAGATCGTGCATACATCACTACACTATTATAGCCCTCACAGATCGTGCATACATCACTACACTATTACAGCTGTACAGCATACATCACTACACTATTATAGCCGCACAGATCGTGCATACATCACTACACTATTATAGCCTCACAGATCGTGCATACATCACTACACTATTATAGCTGTACAGCATACATCACTACACTATTATAACTGCATAGATCGTGCATACATCACTACACTAATTATAGCTGTACAGCATACATCACTACACTATTATAGCCGCACAGATCATGCATACATCACTACACTATTATAGCCGCACAGATCATGCATACATCACTACACTATTATAGCCGCACAGATCATGCATACATCACTACACTATTATAGCTGTACAGCATACATCACTACACTATTACAGCTGTACAGCATACATCACTACACTATTAGAGCTGTACAGCATACATCACTACACTATTACAGCTGTACAGCATACATCACTACACTATTATAGCTGTACAGCATACATCACTACACTATTACAGCTGTACAGCATACATCACTGCACTATTATAGCTGTACAGCATACATCACTACACTATTACAGCTGTACAGCATACATTACTACACTATTATAGCTGTACAGCATACATCACTACACTATTATAGCTGTACAGCATACATCACTACACTATTACAGCTGTACAGCATACATCACTACACTATTATAGCTGTACAGCATACATTACTACACTATTATAGCTGTACAGCATACATCACTACACTATTACAGCTGTACAGCATACATCACTACACTATTACAGCTGTACAGCATACATCACTACACTATTATAGCTGTACAGCATACATCACTACACTATTACAGCTGTACAGCATACATCACTACACTATTATAGCCGCACAGATCGTTCATACATCACTACACTATTACAGCTGTACAGCATACATCACTACACTATTATAGCCGCTCAGATCGTGCATACATCACTACACTATTACAGCTGTACAGCATACATCACTACACTATTATAGCCGCACAGATCATGCATACATCACTACACTATTATAGCTGTACAGCATACATCACTACACTATTACAGCTGTACAGCATACATCACTACACTATTATAGCCGCTCAGATCGTGCATACATCACTACACTATTACAGCTGTACAGCATACATCACTACACTATTATAGCCGCTCAGATCGTGCATACATCACTACACTATTTACAGCTGTACAGCATACATCACTACACTATTATAGCTGTACAGCATACATCACTACACTATTATAGCTGTACAGCATACATCACTACACTATTACAGCTGTACAGCATACATCACTACACTATTACAGCTGTACAGCATACATTACTACACTATTACAGCTGTACAGCATACATCACTACACTATTACAGCTGTACAGCATACATCACTACACTATTACAGCTGTACAGCATACATTACTACACTATTACAGCTGTACAGCATACATCACTACACTATTATAGCCGCACAGATCGTGCATACATCACTACACTATTATAGCCTCACAGATCGTGCATACATCACTACACTATTATAGCTGTACAGCATACATCACTACACTATTATAACTGCATAGATCGTGCATACATCACTACACTATTATAGCTGTACAGCATACATCACTACACTATTATAGCCGCACAGATCATGCATACATCACTACACTATTATAGCCGCACAGATCATGCATACATCACTACACTATTATAGCCGCACAGATCATGCATACATCACTACACTATTATAGCTGTACAGCATACATCACTACACTATTACAGCTGTACAGCATACATCACTACACTATTAGAGCTGTACAGCATACATCACTACACTATTACAGCTGTACAGCATACATCACTACACTATTATAGCTGTACAGCATACATCACTACACTATTACAGCTGTACAGCATTACATCACTGCACTATTATAGCTGTACAGCATACATCACTACACTATTACAGCTGTACAGCATACATTACTACACTATTATAGCTGTACAGCATACATCACTACACTATTATAGCTGTACAGCATACATCACTACACTATACAGCTGTACAGCATACATCACTACACTATTATAGCTGTACAGCATACATCACTACACTATTATAGCTGTACAGCATACATCACTACACTATTACAGCTGTACAGCATACATCACTGCACTATTATAGCTGTACAGCATACATCACTACACTATTACAGCTGTACAGCATACATTACTACACTATTATAGCTGTACAGCATACATCACTACACTATTATAGCTGTACAGCATACATCACTACACTATTACAGCTGTACAGCATACATCACTACACTATTATAGCTGTACAGCATACATTACTACACTATTATAGCTGTACAGCATACATCACTACACTATTACAGCTGTACAGCATACATCACTACACTATTACAGCTGTACAGCATACATCACTACACTATTATAGCTGTACAGCATACATCACTACACTATTACAGCTGTACAGCATACATCACTACACTATTATAGCTGTACAGCATACATTACTACACTATTATAGCTGTACAGCATACATCACTACACTATTATAGCTGTACAGCATACATCACTACACTATTACAGCTGTACAGCATACATCACTACACTATTATAGCCGCTCAGATCGTGCATACATCACTACACTATTACAGCTGTACAGCATACATCACTACACTATTATAGCCGCTCAGATCGTGCATACATCACTACACTATTACAGCTGTACAGCATACATCACTACACTATTATAGCTGTACAGCATACATCACTACACTATTATAGCTGTACAGCATACATCACTACACTATTACAGCTGTACAGCATACATCACTACACTATTATAGCTGTACAGCATACATCACTACACTATTATAGCCGCACAGATCGTTCATACATCACTACACTATACAGCTGTACAGCATACATCACTACACTATTATAGCCGCTCAGATCGTGCATACATCACTACACTATTACAGCTGTACAGCATACATCACTACACTATTATAGCCGCACAGATCATGCATACATCACTACACTATTATAGCTGTACAGCATACATCACTACACTATTACAGCTGTACAGCATACATCACTACACTATTATAGCCGCTCAGATCGTGCATACATCACTACACTATTACAGCTGTACAGCATACATCACTACACTATTATAGCTGTACAGCATACATCACTACACTATTACAGCTGTACAGCATACATCACTACACTATTATAGCCGCACAGATCATGCATACATCACTACACTATTATAGCTGCAGATATCATGCATACATCACTACACTATTATAGCTGCAGATATCATGCATACATCACTACACTATTATAGCCGCACAGATCATGCATACATCACTACACTATTATAGCTGCAGATATCATGCATACATCACTACACTATTATAGCTGCACAGATCAAGCATACATCACTACACTATTATAGCTGCTGTATTTAATTTGTTAATTAGACAACTGGACAGGATTCACTACAACTTTGCATCCACAGGGAAATATGGGCAATGACAAAGCATGTTAGGGGGTCTTTAACTAAACGTTTTAACAATGGGAGCTTATCCTAATGTAGCTCCCAATGTCGGCTGCAGCCACTTTGCTCAATGCAGCAGCTGTAATAGTATAGAGACGTCTGAGACTCGTCTGTGCTGTAGATACAAGACTGTTACCCATAATGTATGGGGATGATTCGTACGAACACTCATTAGTGATAATCTGTCGGTGTAAAGGTATAGCCGAAAAGGTGCCGCGAAACGCTCAGTAATGGGTAATAGGATCGTTCGTGCATACACCTAAATTATTGTTTGCCGACAGCAGATTTTGGAGTCCAAACAACACCCTGCTGCCAGCAAACAATAATTCTGTATGGGGATAAGTGATGGCATTAGCGGTTGCTCCTGCCCATACTGAGGAGGAGATCATTCTTGTAAATGCAACTTTCTCCTCCACTGACAAGCAAGCAGTTGTCAGGAAGGAACACTTCCATCCCAACAATCCCTTTCTACACCAGGCCATGTAAAGAGGCCTTAAGAGTTTAAGTTGATGGCTAAGCCTCCAAATTCTTCAGCTCTCAATCTAATTGAGTATCTGTTGCATGAGCTGGAAAAACAAGTCTATCGATGTGGGTCTCAATCTCACGACTCACAGGCCTTAAAGGATCTGCTGCTAATGTCTTCGTTAGGCTTGTGTCATAGATCCACGGAGGTACTGTTAGTCAGAGCCCCATCAATCTGATATTGATGACTTATGCTGAGGACAGGTCATCAATATTTTACTCCCTGAAAAAATCCCTTTAAATTTATGATATAACCAGGAGCAAAAAATGCAAACTGTAGAAAAAAGATTTACTCTTTCTTTTACTCTTTATTTATTTATTTTTTCTTGATTCTTTACTGTATCTTCCTTTTTTGTATATACACCAGGGCCGCATTTGCCATGAGGCGAGATAAGCATCTTGCCTCAGGTGGTGGCTGACCTGCCTCTGAGTGGATGGTGCTTTACTGTGTGGCACAGGATCCTATGACTTTCATACCTGACGTTCAGCCTCAAAGGCAGGAGGTCGCTAGGCCTGAGGCCAATAAGGCAGTAGAACGGTCAGGAGGCTGCAATGATATAATCAGAACCTCCTGTACCGGACCTCGCCTAAGATCCACCACAGAAGGTCCTGACCGCCTCCTCCAGGACGCAACAACCCAGACCAGATTCTGGAAGAGGCCTGTTGTCTGCATCTCAGAACCAGCGGGTGTGTACCCTTCGTGCCACGTGACCAACCTCTTCTAAGGGTGATGTCTAAGTGAACCCCTCTTTCTTCACAGTACCCCTGATGGTGGGGATAAACTTTCTGAGAGGAACTCCAGGGCTGGACCACTTATATAGGTGAAAGAGGACTAGGATTGGTCATCACGGTAACAGAAAGGGAAGTGACGGGCACCGACCCTTAAGGAAGTGCTACAGGGAACAGGCTGGAAAGCATGCTGTGCCCAAGGCTGGAAGGAAACTGTGGAGCAGATTCCAAGAAGGATGATGCCTGCAAGGACAGAGCCCAGAACTGCAGCAGTGAATGGGAAAACACCGGCAGCAGATCACAGCTGAACACGTAGCCTGGAACTGCGGCGGTAAGTAGGGGAACCACTATTACATACAGGAAGGGAATTTTAATACAAAGTGTCTATATGGGGATAAAAGGGGATAGTTATAATACAGGGGCACTACAGGAGGGGCACTTTAATACAGGGTGGACTACAAGGGGCATTGTAATACTCTGTGGGTGGCTTTATAATTACAGTGGGCACTGCAGGACAGCATTATGAATACTGGGGGCACTACAATGAGGCTTTATAAACACTGAAGGGTGCATTATAATTACAGGTCACATTATAAACAGTGGTACCAATACAGACATCATTATAACTACTGGGGACACTGTAGGGGGCTTTATTACTCCAGCTCTATAGATGTGCCTTATAGATATGCCTTATTACTACTAGGGGCTCTAAAGCGATTCTTATAGAGGGGCTTTGTTATTGCTGGAGGCACTATAAGGGACCTTACTTCTACTGAGGGCACTATGTTAACATTATAACTACTGGGGGTACTGTGGGGGCATTATTGGGTACAATATGAAGGGTATTTCTACTAATGGGGGGCACTCTTAGGGAGCATTATCACTGTAAGGGTGCACAATTATCATTGAGGGCAGTGTGGGAATGTATTATTACTGTTTATAAGACTTTTGTGGAGCACTTTAGGGACTATATGTATGGCACTTTTATTCTATTAGTAGAGTATTTGGGGAAAGGTGAGGAAACTAAAATTTTTGTGTGGAAAATCCTGCAGAGACAAAATGTGGCTGAAATAATTTGTCATGGCTGTCTGGGCCGAATGGAAAAGATGAAGAAACAGAGCATCAACATCAGAGGAGTCTTCATGGATTGTAAGAGGTATGTAGTGCTGTATGCAATGTTCATCCAAATATGCCTTTAGCAGTAGGGATGGGGGGAGGGGTTGGATTGAGAATTTGGCATTTAAATTTTGCCCTCAGGCAGCAGGAAAGCTAGAATCAGCTCTTCTGTACACAATCCTTACCTGGCCTATATATTAACTTACTGATACTCAGCTGTAGCTCTAGCACATTATGAATTCCTGTTGTGAGTCTATAGCAAGCCTGGCTTCAGATGATTTTAGTTTCCATCATGAAAGGAGATCATAACCTACGACTGGAGCAAAAGATGCTGGATTCATCGTATTTCTGCAGAACAGAGTTCTATCTAGATGTCAGACTTGCAGGAATACGTAATATGCTCTCATTCTCTGCAAATATTTTACCTCCTGGCTAAATGATATAATACTATTTGCACACAGGTACAATAGATGGATCCAGTTTTTATTGCATTGATAATTGTATGTCACAGGAGAGATATAAAGGGCTTGTTCAGAGCTTCAGTGCGTATAAGGCCATGCGACATCATTCTTCCGCTAGAAATATTGTACCGCCATACCGGCACTGGAATTGTTAACCCTGTGACTGATAGTGTCTGCTGTTCACACATACAGCGCCACACGTCATTAGAGCGGATCTTGCAGCAGAGTTGAACTGAGGTTATATGATGGGACTGACCTTCTGTAAAGCATTTGTCCAGGAAAATGGAAACATGGGGATTTAGCAGTGCAAACTCTAACGGGGTTGCTAGGGGGTTAGAACATATGGTGGTAATCAAAAGGGACTATGCACTAATTATTAGCCACAGCAGAGAGTCTCTTTACTACAAAAAAACATTTCTGAAGGAACTGTTGACTGTATACCACAGAAAGTACAGATAAAATGGATGAGTATGGTCATAATGATAAATCCACAATATGGTGCCAATAAATCACTTTTAGGACAATTTGTTCCTCCATGTGCCCTTAAAGGGGTATTCCGGTAAAGTAACTTAATTTTTGAAAAACTGCATTAAGGCTGCAAGCTGTGACCCAACTAGAACCCATACCTATACATATAACCACATCTTCAATTTACCTTGCAATCCATTTGTCTAGCTCCTGTGTGAGCCTGCAGCACACTGAGAGTATGATGGCTTCTGAACTTCCCTCACAAAACTACAATCCCCACAATCCCTAGCTTTCCTGCTATCAGTGTTGATGTTTATTGATTGGTCAGTAGAGGGGGGGGGTGTCTGGGCTGGAATATCAGGCAACCAATCACCAGCACACTGACACTCCCTTTGTTTCACAAGACATTTAGCTAGAGAATTTATGGCAACACACTGAGCATGCTCGACCTGACAAAGGCTCAGAACTACATGTCGATGCCATGGTAGCTTATGAGGAAACACAGTGGGTAGCAGAGGAAGAAAACTATTTCTAACTAGTGAGCGGTAAATATGTGAAAATTACATTATATTAGGAAATTATTGATGATGAATTCATCTAAAACATAAGTTATATTTATGGTAACCGGAATACCCCTTTAATATTATATATTCTAATGCATGCTATATTATAGAGGTATAATGCTTTCTTCTGTAATGCCTGGTGTATATTATGTCCCCATGTAGTTCCTATATATATTGTTCCTTGTTGTGCCAGGTATGTATAATGGTTCCCTGACTTCCTTGGTGCCCCCATAGATCATTCCCGCTTCTGTAATGCCAGTATATATAATGCTCCCCTCTTGGTGCGCCCAGTAGATAATGGTCCTCACTGTAGTGCCAGGTATATATAACGACCCCCACCTTGGTGCACCCAGTAGATAATGGCCCCCACTGTAGTGCCAGTTATATATAGCTTCCCCCTTAGGTACCAACTGTAGATAATGGCCCCCTCTGTAGTACCAGGTATATACAGTCCCCCCCCTTGGTGCCCCCAGTAGATAATGGCCCCCACTGTAGTACTAGTTATATATAGATAGTGGAGCCTAAGTAGTGCCAGGTGTATAGTTTCCCCCTCCCTTGGTGCCCCCAATAGATAATGGCTCCCACTGTAGTGCCAGGTATATATAGCTTCCTCCCCTTCCGTGATTCCGGCCCCATCATGGTATCGAGGTTGCTCTAACCTGCTCAGGAACATTGTGGAACATTATACCACCCAACAGAGCCAAATACCACAGTACATCACAAAATACTGCCAGCAGCACAAAATACTTCCCCTAAAACTTCCACTGGCTGGTCCTGAGGAGGACTCAGGTGGCCCCCTGGGCATCGGCCCACCGGGAAATTTCCCTGTAAGGTCTATGGCCAATCCGCCCCTGTATGGAAGTGATTACAATATTAGAGCGACAGGAGACATTTTTGGAGAAAACTGGGCAGCCTGGCCACACAGGAACCTATCCCTGAGCTCTCCCTAATAACCTGAACTCACAAGAGCAGTCACGCTGCTGAGGGCCATTCAGTGAAACCAAAATAATCGAGAGGGTCTCCCCTGTGGAGCGTCACAAGGATATCATTGCCTGGTGCCACATTTGGCAGCTTATATACTGTACTACCTGCCACCTTTTTCTCTCTGCGGACATAGCATTGCTGCAAGCGCCACTTACTTCTCATTATACAGTGCCATAAGTCCCCATCCTCCTGCCCTTTTCCAGCCTAGCAATTCTGCTGTATGGGTGAACTCCCTCCCTTCTACTAGGATTAACAGGACACCACCATCAAAATGTGTTATCTCACCTATGAACAGCCTATATGTGAATATTCTATGGAAAGTTAAAAACATAAAGGCTGGATGGTTTTCTGGTTATCACTTTTTGAAGTCTCTCCATGTCTTCTAACTCATGTCTTGGCTTTCAACATCCTTCTTAGTTTGGAGTTTTAGCACAGCAAAGAGTCTCGCTTGACTTTCTCAGTCAGACCATTCACTGCGACCAGTGAGGGAAGGGAATGAATAACTCAATTCAGGCATCACACATTGCACTGATAGGTACAGTGCTCTTCTGTGGACTTTTTTTTCTCAAGAGAGCTATGGAGTAGTCATCCAGTTATGCCAGTTCTATGCCTACTGTTTTATTAGCAGATAGCATCTTCCCCAGACAGCAGCAGTAAACTGACAATGGTTTACCTAGCTATATAGGAGTCTGTGCCGACTGCTAAAGATGGACAACATTTTCAATGGAATATTACTGCCAAAATTAAAAAGAAAAAACACCAACAATTCTCTAAAAAATTGGTTTCTATTATTTTGAGTAAAAAACAATATCTGACAGAAGTGCCCCTTTAAGCTGGAAGGGCTTTTGGGCAACCAGAACCCCCCCCCCCCCACTTCCCAAAGATGCCTCTGGCCTGAGCCATGTGACCAATTCGGTGCATGTCTAGACAGCCTGTCTAAGTTTACGCCATCTTTAGGCTAGGGCTACACAGTGACAGCAAGTAGAAGAAAAGCTGCACGGCACAAAAATATGTGCGACTATTTTAGAGCTTGGATTTGGCTGTGAAAACAAAGCCAAGTTGCAGGCGAGTCATGTGTCACGTGCGACTTATTTTGAAGTCAATGGGTTGAGTCGCACGCATCAAGTAACTTGCGACACAAAATCCACCAGACGTAGATTTTATGCAACTGTTACGTCACAGTGGCAGCATATCGCGTGTCACCCTGCCATACCATAGACATACATTACGTCAAATGTTGCCATGTAGCCCTAGCATTAGTATTAGTAAATCTGCACCAGTGTGCCTAGTATGTTCCTTTAAAGAGCATCTGTCAGCAGATTTGTACCTATAAAACTGGCTGACCTGTTATATGTGCTCATGGCAGCTGAAGGCACCTGTGTTGGTCCCATGTTCATATGTGCCCGCATTGCTGAGAAAAATGATGTTTTAAGATATGTAAATGAGCCTCTAGGAGCAACGGGGGCATTACCATTACACCTAGAGGCTCTGCTCTCTCTGCACTTTGAATAACAGGACCCAGCAGTGAAAATGTCATCATGCCTGACCCTGACTTATCCTAAAGTCTTGCGCTGTGCCGCGCACTTCGATATCCAGCTCGCCGGCAGTGCTTTAATGTACTGGGAGCCTCTTTCCTGTACTGTGCGGAATACTGAGGTGCACAACACACGTCAAGACTTTAGGAGTAGTCAGGACCAGGCGTGATCACGTTTACACTGCTTTGAACTGTCGTAGTGCTGAGAGCACAGACAGAGCAGAGCCTCTAGGTGTAATGGCAACGCCCCTGTTGCTCCTAGAGGCTCATTTGCATATCATTTTTTTTTTCTCAGAAATGCAGGCACATAAGAACATGGGACCAACACAGAAGACTTCAGCTGCCAAGTGCACATGTAACATGTCAGCCAGTGTCATAGGTACAAATCTGCTGACAGATGCCCTTTAAACCTCGAGCTGATTTGTATTTTTTTTTTTTTTTTAGAGGTGAAGAACTGTGTCAAAGGAACATGTCTGATCAATTTTTCCAACGAGAGCAAAGGCCTAAATATGTGTGGCAGGACTCCATATACATGATTGAGGCTACATGAAGTATTCATCTGTTTAATGCTCCAAAGTGCATCATATTTTTAGCTTCACAAACACAGTCAGAATAAACAGCTGTTTTGTTTGCTTATTTGCTTTTCGTTAAACTTTACTAAATACTGCTGTTTGACCACAATTTAGAATTAGATAAGGCGACTGGCAAGCGCAGAATGGTTTCATTAATTATGTACTATACAAGAAAAGTCATTATGTGGTGCAGAACAAAATGGTTCAAAATTAGACAGAGTATACTATTTCAAATACATTTTCTGGCGATACATGAGGCTAAAATCTTAAGCCAGAGGAAATGTAGCTTGATTGCTCAATTAATTCTAGCATCTCAGAAGCAATCATTTATATTGCAGACATGAGAATTCTTCATTCCATAGTTCTTAAATGGATATACTGCAGTCTGAAAGCATTCCATGAAAGCTGGCATTGTTTGTGGTGCCTATTTAAATAATTTGGTAGATATGTAGTTATATGTAACACAGAAATATGATAGTGCCTAATATAAAGAACCAAGTTGGTAAAGGATGAAACATAATAATCATGAAAAAGTCTTATTTTTGGTATTTAAAGCAACACTAAAGCTTGTACGTCCCCACTCAAGAAAGCTTTCTGGTGTAAATATTGTTCAACAGGAACAGTTCAAATTATTTTCTTCTGGGTTACAGCTACAAAAGAGATGTAGTTAGCGGAGGTGGGCGGTCGGCAGCCCCAGGATTGTAGTGGGGTCCACTCAGTGCCGATTGGTCTGGATGAGCACCACTTCATACTGCATAGAAGTCCTTAGGGCACTGATACAGTTTAAGCCTGTAGTAGAGCAGGGAACCATCGGCTCCCTGCCTTACTATTTCCCTTCTTGTAGGCTGTAGGCCACTTGCATTCTGCAGGGCCATCAAAGCCTTCTAAACTGTTGGCAATGGATAAGCATCACTGTGAGTGAGGGTGTTTATTCTGAAGGGTACCATCCTTCTTTTACACCAGTTCCATAGGAGCAACCCATGAGCTCATGCCCTCCCTTGTCACATGTCCTGCAAGAATCTTGCTCAATAATTCCTTAAAGGGGTTCTCCAGGATTTTGACATTGAACGCCTATCCTCAGGGTTGGCGTTGGGGGGAACAAACTGGGCAATCCTCTAAGGGGCCCCCTGCTTCATTCTGGCAATCTCCTGCTTCATTCTGGCAGATTGCATAGTTGGGACTCCAGAGTGGGGAATTTCCAGGCTTAGGAGTCCCTGCTCTGACTCCATATATGGATGTGTCCATATATGGAGTCAGTGTTATCAACATGAAAGGGGTACTCCCAAGCATCGTCACTATGCTTGGGTATACCTTGTGTATATATTTTTTAAATGTTTCTGTGGGGATTTAAACCTACAACCATCGTACATTAAAGACAAGCACCTTAACCACTGGGCTATAAAGTGGTCAAAACCCTCATAGAAGTTTCTCTTGTATAATACAATAGACACTTCTATGAGGTTTTCAATACGAGAGAACCTCCTATAAGGTTTTTCAGTTATGACTTAGCATTGAGCTCTATAGACCCGTGGTTAAGGTTCTTGTCTTAAATGTAGACGGTTGGGAGTTCAAATCCCCACAGAAATATTTCTTAAAATATAGTTCAAATAAAACTTAAATACACAGGGTGTCTGTCCCTCAACAGTGAAAAGTTTGATTTGATTGTGAAAAAAATGGAGCAAAACGTAAAATATGGTCAAATAACACCCGTATTAACCCACACCAACCTTTTTAACTTGTGTAACCAGTATTTTTTCTTGGGAAATGTGGCAACCCTAGCAGCATCCCCTCATCAGGACTCACTTCGTAAAAAATTATCGCGATATTCTGACCCTGATAACTTTTTTATAGTTATGTCTACGGAGATCTGTGGCGGCTCTTTTTTTGTGGGGCGATCTGTCGTTTTTGACAATACCATTTTGGGGTGTGTACTTGATCACTTTTTATTCAATTTTCTTGGGACATAAAGTGATGAAAAAAAATAAATAAAAAAATGTGATTTGGCCTTTTTAAATTTTTTTCTGTTATGCCATTCACCATATTGGCTAACTTTTTAAAATATTTTAATAATATGGGTGTTTTCGCATGTGGCGATGGCCATAATGCTATTTTTTACTTTCTTTTTATTTAGGGGAATGGGGTTGATTTTAAGATTTTTTATACTTTCAAAACTTTTTTTTATTTTTTTACTTTTTGTTAAGTCCCCCAAGTGGACCACAACTTACAATCATCAGATGTAAATTGCTCTATTAGTCTGCATAGAAATCACTATATCACAGTTTAGTGCTGCCATCTAGTGGCCTGAACTGGGATATACTGAGAATGAGCCTGGAAGCCTATTACAGGGTGCTTTCCCTGATCTCTGCTGGGGGAAAGCGCGCCTGAAGAAGAAGAATCCCACGCTTCCGGTTTTTAACACTCTCAGATGCCATGAGTGAGGGTAATTAATTGCTGCAAGGGCATGTGGCATATTCTGGGGCCAAGAAGGTGAAGAACTATGTGAGGAGCTTCATGGGGTGTAAATCTGTGAGGGAGGGCTGGAATCGACAGAACGTAACTATTAGTACATTTTTACAATATTTGGGGCCCCACTTTTGATTTTGCCCAGGGCCACATTTTGTCTAAAACTGGCCCTGCTCAGGGTAGGTTATCAATTGATCAATGGGGGTCTGACTCCCAGCACCCTCTGACTCCCAGCTAATTAGCTGTTAGAGGAAGCCATCGTGCTCACCTGAGTCATCAATATCCCGGGGAAACTACTTTAAATTAGGACATAGGAGGAATACAACACAGGAGAAATGTTATGGTATCTCTTGCAAGTATTCACTGTGCAGATAATATGAGTCATCTAATTCATACATTCATACTGTTTGCATGGTGCATAGCAAACATGGCCTTGGGTCAGGTCAACAACTGCTACAGAGCCAACTTCAGTTCTCCAAGACACAGCATCTCCCAAAGTCAACTGATGTCCCCTGGGTCCTCTTGTTCACTAGTAATTGGACCTTCAGGCAGGTTTATGGAGGGCATTCGAAACAGCAATGTCACAGTTCCAAACCACTTGCACTTCTGCCAGTTCTGTCTGGAGTTATGTGGACACTCCATTAGTACTCAGGTTCACTAAAAGCACAGCTGTACATTCCCCATTGCATTATGCAGAGCATACTACTGATAGCCCTGGTCACACGTACTGCAGTGGTAGTGCCAGGACAGTGACCCCCTGTTAAATTGTTGTGTGTATTAACTGACATATGCACAGTGATCTGTTGTCATGGTGGTACCTGTACTCTCCCCCGACTGCAGACTCTCAATACCCCACCTTTCTGGCAGTATTGGCTGATCTTCCTCAACCCCATCAGTTCCTATATCACTCATATGTAGACCATCCAATTACTGTCTGTAGACCGTTCATTCCCATGCATTCAACGATCATCATCAAGGTAGATTGGGAATCTTTAAAAGGGCTTCCTGCCAGTTGGCTCTTAGCCACCAAGTGCCCTTAGTTTAAGGCTATCTGCTCAGTAGTATTGGGCTAGGCATCAGTGAATTTCCAGGCTAGGTGACCTGGCTCACCACATCTCCAGTAACTTTGCACTCCATCCAACCCGAGTCTCTGCCATGTTTCAACCTTTGATCATGTGCAGTAGGATTCAGAATCAGTGCAATCTGAATTCACTATTTCAGTCACAGAGGCAAATGCCTGAAAGGAACCTCCAGCTATCGCTGTCACGTCACTGAGCGAACCTTCTTTAGATTAACCCTCTTGACACAGGCTCTCTCCTTCATCTCTCACCAACTGTATGGCTCCCCCACTCCACTTTCTGCAGAGAGATGTCATCCTTTACTCATAAATAGTCTTTTAAAGTCCTCTGTGTGGTACGGCTTCAGAACCCTGCCATGTATAGCTCACATAGTAGACGATTTACTTCAGACATGGTTGTGCATCCTTCCTTGTCTTTCTTCAGCAATCAGTTCTATAGGCTTTGAATGACAATAAGGAAACTGTTGTATGAATTCTCCCTCTCTCTGTATTCTGGTGAACTTTTTTTTAAAATCAAAACAGCGATGGTTGTGGCATCATTGTAGGGAGCTCCCAATTGATCAGTGATGGCATCCATAATACCCTGCTTCTCCAAGGAAAATATTCCTACTGTTTTCCTGGCATTGCCCTCGAACAAGTTCAGATTAAGATCAGCCTGATGACCGCACTTGGTACAACTGAGCTACAGTTGGCTGACTTGCCAACAAACTTAGGGTCCATTCACACGTCCGTATTTTTCTTTTCCAGATTTTCGTTCTGTTTTTTGTGGATCTGTTTTTCCGCAAAAACCTTCTGTTTTTACCAATTGTACATCCGCATCCGTTCCGTTTTTCCGGGAAAATAAAAACGGAAGGAGGAATATATGTTGGTAGGGTATTTCTTTCTATTTCCTAGAAACGGATCTGCAATTGCGGATGAAATGCGGATGACATATTGATGCATTCCGCATATCATCCGCATTTTTTGCGGACCCATTGACTACAATGGGACCACGGACCGCAAATGCGGGCAACAGTGGGACAAGCTCTATCTTATATGCGGATCCGCATAACGAAACGGAACAACGGATGCGGACAGCACACGGAGTGCTGTCCGCATTTTTTGCGGAGTCATTGAAGTGAATGGATCCGCATTCTGGATTCCGCATTTGCAGAACAGATGCGGATTAAAAAATATGGACGTGTGAATGGACCCTTAGGCACATCCTTGCCATCATGGGGATGATCACAGCGGTCATTGATTCAGAGCTGAAGTGGCCTCAGTGGTCATATTTAACAACCAACATAAAATAAACATTTAGCTAACAAATTAACCCTTCTTAGCTGCGACAGTCCATCCTGCAAGGCAAGAAACATACATTGCTAACCACAATCTCTGGGGCAGATTTACTAATCCTATAGATGGGGTAAATGGTACAGGCTGTCTAAACATGCACCAGATTTACCTCAGCCACTCAGGGTGGAAAATAACTTTCGTACCTGGCTAGAGATTTGTCTAAATCTATACGAACTATTGACTGGCTTACTTTGACACAGAATCGTGACACAATTTTGGTTCTAAATGTGGGTTATTATGTGTAAATCATTTTAAAATATAGATGGGTACTCCCACTTCCCCACCAACCTGGCCATACACATTAAATAAATGTCAGCTGAACCCTTTCATTATGGCAGGACTGACCGGCTATCTAAGGGCTCGTTCACATCACTGTTCAGCCCCTCCGTTCTCCTGCTCCGTTAAAGAAGCAGGAGAACGGAAAGGACAGATTCGGGACATAATTGAGCTGAACGGAGCCTACGGACCCCAGACTATAATGGGGTCCGTTAGGTTTCCACTCAGAGAAAGATTTTTGAAGCGGAGACAAAAGTCCTGCATGCACAACTTTTGTCTCCGCTCCAAAAATCATCTTCTGAGGTGAAACCTAACGGACCCCATTATAGTCTATGGCGCCCCAAATCAGCTCAATTATGTCCCAAATCCGTCCTTTCCGTTCTCCTGCTCCTATAACGGAGCAGGAGAACGAAAGGGCTGAACGGTGATGTGAACGAGCCCTAATGTGTATGTGCTCCCCCTCCCCCGACTCTCCCTAACAGCAAATGTCTACAAAATTCAAAGGATAGGAAGAATATAATATACAAATAATTGTAGCAATAGTCACCATTATGATTCTGTGTATCTGTAAGATCTGTTATAGAGCCATAAGGCATACAAGACACGGTCTGATTTTAAGAAATCTCTCTCTAAAGCTATTTATTTTCTCATGTGGCTGTATAGCTCAATCATTTGCTTTCATAGTTTTCTCCCATTGTATTCCATTTTAAGCCACTATAGAGCAGTTTCCACTACTCCCAATGTCTGCTTTTTGTCAGAAATCGAGGGAAATGGGAAAGAACGCAGCTAAATCTCTGTACATAAGGCATTCCTGCCACCATTAGGCCTCGGCAGAATGAAACCCTTGGCATTGTTTTCAGTTTCATAAAAAATAAATGGTGTTTATGTTGCTACAATGTGGATAATTGAATAAAAAGGGACAATTTCCACATAGTAATGTAGCAAACAAATCATTTTGCCTCCTAGAGAGAAAAACAGTGTCTGCAAGAACTAGATTTTTCTGGCTCCCTGTAAGGAATGCTTTGTATTATACTTTAGTATTCTGTACTAATTCTGTACGGTACTATTTTCTGAAATTGGATTAAATAATTAGCACAACTGCAGGGATTTATGCCCAAGTCAAGCGGGATGGAAATTTTGTCTGTAAAAGTTTAGAAAGTCATTGATATGCACAGTTGTAATGCTGTATTCAAAGGGGCATTTCCATTGAAAAGGAGTATTGTTTAAACCCAATTTTCATTAGAAAGCAATTTTTAAAATAATTTTTGTAGATTTTATTGTTTCAGTTTGGCAGTACTATGGTCCCTTTCACACAAGCGACTTTTCCACGCGGGTGAAGTGAACGCATAGTATCCGCTCTGAATCTTGACCCATTTATTTTAATGGGTCTGTGTACATGAGCGTTTTTTTTTCATGCATTAGTTCTGCGTTAGGAAGAAGATAAGCATGTTCCATATCTGCGTTTTTCACGCAGCCCTGCCCCCTAGAAGTGAATGGGGCTTCAGTGAAAAACACCTTGCATCAGGATGTAATCTGGGTGCAATCCGGGTGCAATGCGTTTTCGACCGATGGTTGCTAGTAGATGTTTGTAAACCTTCATTTTTTTCACGTGCGTGAAGATCGCATCAACTATGACGGAAAAAGCTGAACAACTGAACACAATCGCAGAAAAAACTGCCTGAACTTGCTTGTGAAATGGTGCAAGTTTCACTGAACGCATCCTAACACACTCCATATCATTCGTGTGAAAGGGGCCTATACCATTGAAGATTAGACACAAAGGGGGTCATTTATTATACTGAAATACTCCTATATTAGGCGTAGTTCAGGCAAAGTAGGCCTAACTGCAGATGGACTAACCGTTGCGCCACAATCTGCGACTTTGCTGCACTCACAACAGGTCTAAAATTGTGGGGGAGGGGATGGGCCGATCATTTTCCACACCTATTTTAGTCATAGAAAAATGTCTAAATGTAAGACAGTGCTCGGAAGCCGGCGCCTCTTCATTACTTCAGTGGATCCTCCGCCAGCTATATGGCTTTATTAAGACCAACGTCTAAAATGCTAGTCTTAATAAATGTGCCTCAAAATATTTTCATTCTATAGCAGTCAGCACAGGGAGAAAAAACTATTATCTAGATAGGAAATACAGTGTTAGGTTACTGCTGCTGGAAATTTGTTAACTGTTAGTAAAATAGTACATTAGTAGAAATGGGATAACAGTATGACAGCTCTGTTGTCCGCTTGATAGGCCTTAAAGGGCATTTTACTTACCAGTGTTAAGTCCGATGCGCTAATTGAGTCACTCACCTGCCTTCCTTTTCTGCTCAGAGTGAATGGTCTGTCATGCAAGGCTGTTTAACATACTAAAAGTAGAATGCATGTAGTTACTTAAAAAATACATAGAATGTTCACATATAGACTGTTAATATGTGATAAAAATTTTGATGGTAAAGTCCCTTTAATAAATTATATATGCCAAGCCAATTGGTGCCTGCTATACATATAAAAAGAGAAACACAATTTTAAAGGGGTTTCCCATTTTTTTTACTGATGACCTATCCTCTGGTCATTCGTTTCTGATTGGTGGGGATCTGACACCTGGGACACTACTGATCAGCTGTTTGAGCAACATGTGTTGCAGTAGTGCCGTGGCCTTCTCAGTTTTGCCTAGGCCATGTGATGTCATCAGTCACATGGTCTAGGAGCAGCTCAGCCCCCAGGCTGAGTTGCGATACCAAGAAAGCTGCTATCAGAAGGACGGCGCTGTGTTTGGTAAGGCCTCTTTCACACTAGCGGCAGCATGGATCCGGCACCTAAAGGGTGCCGACAGATCTGTACTGCCGCTGATACATGTGTGGAGCCGGAGCAGCGGTCCGGCCCCACACATGTTGACACAGACATTGGGACAAGACACAGACAAACATACACACATACACACACACATACATACATACTTACATACTCCAGCCAGGGACGCCGGCAGCATGTCTTCACGCGCCTCCTGCGCGCAGTGATGACGATTCCCCACAGTGCCCTCTGCTGGGCGCAGTGGGGAAACGTCATAGCTGCGTGCAGGAGGCGCGTGAAGACATGCTGCCGGCGTCCCTGCCGTGAGTATGTGAGTATGTCTGTATGTATGTCTGTATGTATCTCTGTATATGTGTAGCCGGATCCGGAATGACCCCCCATTGCAAGTCAATGGAGGACAGATCCGGATTACTGGTGTGTCACACCAAACGGATCCGTCCCCATTGACTTGCATTGGGGGTCATTCCGGATCCGTCTTGGTGCGGATGCCTGGACCGGAGAGAAAACCGCAGCATGCTGCGGTTTGTTCTCCGGTCTGAAGACGGAACGGAATGCTTTCAGGAGCATTCCGTTCTCTTCAGTTCAGTTTTGTCCCCATTGACAATGAATGGGGACAAAACTGAAGCGTTTTTTTTCCGGTATTGAGCCCCTATGATGGAACTCAGTACCGGAATTTAAAAACGCTAGTGTGAAAGTAGCCTGAGCTGAGTGAAGGCCACACTGCTCACAGGAGTACCTGTGCCTTCCTAAACAGCTGATCACTGGGGGTCCAGGGGGATCAGATATTGACAACCTATCCAGAGGATAGGTTATCAGTAGGAAAGTCTCAGAAAACCCCTTTAATTGTCATGAAATATTTAAACATGCATATGGTTCAGGAGTCAATAATGGTTCTCCAGTTGGCACAACCAGCTCAGAAGACTTTCATAGCAATCCTGATCAGAAGATGCTTTGTTTTAGTATTTTATTTCTATAACTACATCTTTCTGGATTGTACCAACTTCATCCTTTGATCAGAATCTGGAGAACCTTTATTAACCGTGGATCCATATGAGAGTATAATTTTCTCTTCAAAATACCTGTTAGTCCAAAGCAATCAGTTTGGTACTAACCCCAGGGGTTTTACTACAGTATATGTGTACAATAGCGCTGTGCTTAAAATATGAGTGATATTCCTGTAGCTGTATTGGAAAGCCTCTCATTGATTCTTAGACCTCCTAGCTTTTTGGCACACAGTTTTCTCTCTTTCCGATAATAAAATATTTAAAGGCTATGTCCACATTAATTTAGTATTTCCGTCAAAATAATGCTTATTGAATTTTTCCGAAACAGACAAGTAAATATCAAATCATACAAACGGAATCAGGAGTTTAACGAAAATAGAGATACATTACAGTTATGTAGACTGACTGTGGACATTAAGGATAGCCCTAGGAAATAAGCTGATATGAGTTGAATATAACATAAGAGGGCTAACAAGGCTGAGAAAACTGTAGAGGAAGAGATGAGGAAAGGGAGCGATAAGTGGGTTGGGGGGTGGGGTCCACCACGCAGGGCAAGACTGAGTATGCCCGAAAGAAGTGATAACTGCGGAAACTAGCCAGGAGGGTGTCAGACCCCCACCAATCAGTTGTAAAGTCTCAGAAAACTTTTAAATATGGAATTAACCTGCATAATTGGGTGAGTAACAGTACAGTGATCCCTCAAGATACAATGGCCTCAGGATACAATATTCTCAACATACAATGGTCTTTTCTGACCCATCATAAGTTGAAACTAGACTCAACATACAATGTCTCAGACCCAGATCCAGTCAATCAAGGCCACTTCTCTGGTAAATTATCTGTATTAGGGCTCGTTCACATCTCCGTTCAGCCCTATAACGGAGCAGGAGAACGGAAAGGACGGATTCGGGACATAATTGAGCTGAACGGAGGCCACGGACACCATAGACTATAATAGGGTCCGTTAGGTTTCCGCTCAGAGGAAGATTTTTGAAGCGGAGACAAAAGTCCTACATGCACAACTTTTGTCTCCGCTCCAAAAATCTTCCTCTGAGCGGAAACCTAACGGACCCCATTATAGTCTATGGTGTCCATAGGCTCCGTTCAGCTCAATTATGTCCCGAATCCGTCCTTTCCGTTCTCCTGCTCCTATAACGGAGCAGGAGAACGGAAGGGCTAAACAGTGATGTGAACGAGCCCTTAGTTGCTAGTTATCAGCTATTCCTGACTGTTATATGTAAGGAAGTGTTTTATCTGCCTTAGTTATCTGCTTATTTTTCTTAAATATTCATTTTTTTCTTATCTTGGATGACACTTTGGGGCTTTGGAACCAATTACTCAGCTTACAATGGTTTCATCATACAAAGGTCGTCCTGGAACCAATTAATATTGTAACTTGAGGGACCACTGTACATTACATTATTTGCCTTTTACTGGCCTTGGTCAACACTATGGCCCTGATTTATCATACCATCACTCCAGAATTCTGGCATCAAAAAGTCGCAAAATAGGGCGTTTGCGACTTTTTTGCACTCACGTGCGCAAAATTTATGCGATTGCGCAAAATTTTGCGACTTTTTGCATGTGTACACCACTCACTCCATTTTTGTAATATGGGTGGGAAAGTGGGTGTGGTTAGCTATGTTAATGAGTTTCACTCCAGATTTATCATTGCGACTTTTTTAAAAAGTCGCAAAATAGTCGCAATCTCACTCCAGGAGGAGGGTGGAGTAGGAAAAGTGGAGTAGCTTCTCTAGACAGTAGTGTTAGGTTTAAGGACAAGCCACATTTATCAAACAACCTGTGACATTTGATAAATGTGGCACAAAGTATTCCAACACAGACTGAAGCAAAACTGACTTCAGATATTCTCCTAATGATAAATTCCCCCCTATATTTCCTGTACCTGCACAGTGTTGAAGAGGAATTTTGGAGTATTCCCCCCTACTAATGTGTTTCTGTTCATCAATATTTCTGGCATGCCTTGTGAACACAACCCTTTTCAGTTCACAGCATCTTGATAGGATGAAGATCAGTACTCTAGGGTCATGGATTGCTAGCCTTATAGCCTCCTGGAAAATGTTTTGATACACCTTAGAATTTTTTGTTTTCTCAATGATTGGAAGGCATGCAGGCCCTGAGGCAGCAAAGTAGCCCTAAATGATACTTCTTCCAGTTGGGATGCGTTTTTTTGTTGTGCACTGTACATTTTTATCCAAGTATAGCATTGTTTGTTTATGTTTCACTTTTATTTCATTTGTCCATAGAATATTTTCTCAGAAGCATTCTGAAATAACCAAGTGGTCTCGGGCAAACTCTAGGTAAGTCACAATTTTTTTCTTTTTAATGCAGCGGCTTCCTTCATTGCATCCTTCCATGAACACCATTCACTGTTAGTGTTTTCCTAACAGTGGACACATGACGTTTTGCCATTAGTAGAGTCTTCTATAAGTTTTTTTACTGTTACCTTTGTTTTTTTTTCTCACCTTTTTCAGATTTACCCATAGTGCTCTTGAAGTGATCTTAAAGGGAATGTGTCACCAAAAATGTTATCTGCCAGTTAAAACCAGATAGTAACACATCTCCTATTTTCCTATTCTGTTTTTATTTTCTGATTTTTTTTAATTTTATTTTATTTCCTGAACATTATTATGGAGGGACCATCTTGTCTGAGCTGTTCTTAACGGCATTTACAAATGTGCAGAGGTCATTGTACAAGGAAAGAATAACCTACTGTGAATGGAGGATCCTGTCTTATCTATACACAGAGGTGATATCATTACAGGCAGGATTAGAATGAGTTAACCGCAGTAAAGTGATTTGTACAAACCAAGACTTGGCGCCACTTATTAGACATAATGGCCAGTGCAAAAACTGTAGGATTTGTTTGATTTAAATATAAAAATTGACAAGGAAAATTAAAAATAACATCATTAAAAATTATTTAAAAATATGTTAAACATAAAAAAGTGATTTAAATAATAGGTCATTTTCTGTGTATACATTCCTTTAAACAGCAAGTTAACTCCTAGGGATCTAGGTTCTTAAATGTCTCCATTTGTAAACAATTTATCTAACCTGGATTGATGTACTGTGTACATACGTCCACAGTTAAACAAATTATCTACAAGTAGTCTTTAATAATGCTTCGGTAGTCTTTTCCAGCTTTATCACATAACACATCTTCTGAGGTCTCCTGAAAGTTGTTCTCATTGAGGCTCAGTAACCAATCTTACTTGAGAAGAATATATTTGTCAGTGACCAGGCTTTGTGTGCCTTTATTTCAATGACAATGCACCTGTGAAATCCATACTTCTAATCTCATCTCCTTAATTAACCTTTTTCCCATTAGGTCTTGGAGAAGTCATTAATACAGAAGTCCACTTACATTTTCCTTCTGCACTGTGAATGTTTAGTCAATGGGTTCAATAAAATATAAGAAAGTTACAACTATTCGTGTGTTATTAGTTTAGATTGTGTTTGCCGGTAATTGTGAATTATTTGACATTCAGACCCCATTTTATTAGTAATCAATGTAAAAATCCAGGTAATTCCAAAGGGTTCACTCACTGCGGGAACTGTATATTCAGTGGCCAGAACAGGTTTCATCAGATTCCATTATTGAAGTGCAGGAAAACCTTTCCCAAAAATAATTTGGAAAAGGCCTTTTGCAGTTACATGATGTCATCACACTGGTGAGAAAGTTATAGGGCAGAGCATTTTAAAACCCATTGGCCACCCCGTTACAAAATACAACCAGGTTATAAGTATGTAGAACTTGAAGAGATTGTCTGCTTTGTGCAATCTGTACTTGGTAGAAGGGTTCTTGACAGTAAGCAGATCACACAATGTCCTCTTGCCTGGACACTTATCAATCAGCTGGAATCTTAGATGAAACTTGCAGTAAGTTTTTTATTTCTCTGCAGCGCCACCACAGGAGAAATTAAGCATTGCACAGTTCTATTTTAAATGAATGAGTTGTGTAATCCAGAGAGAATTACTCAATTACTGTAACTCTTTGTTTATTGGTCTCTTCCTCAGTAAACTCTCCCCTCTCCAATTTATCCTGAATGAAGGGGCGGATTGGCCATACACACTACAGGGAAATTTCCCGGTGGGCCGATGCCCAGGGGGCCACTAAAGCTCTCTTGATGGCCTCATTCCAGGTACATAATGATCTGATGCTCAACGGCCACAGGTGCTCTTCTGAACTAAACTGTATTACCGTTCTCATGACAGTGATACTGTTGAATATTGTGGTTGTGGCGGCAGTATTTTGTGCTGCTCTGTTGTATTTCATTCTTCTGGGGTCCTGCCTACTTCTGTTGTCCCTGCCTACTTGTTTTGTCCCGTTCCCTGTCAATTTGGACCGGCCTACAATATGGGCCACTTTTTGTTTTCCAGAGCCAGGCTCATCTGTCTATCCGCTACTCTGATGTGTCTGCCCTGTGCCAGTCATTGCACTGGTTGCCCATACAGTATAGGATTCAATTTAAACTGCTCATTTTTACCCACAAAGCTCTCCACAGTGCTGCACCCCCCCCCACCTATATGTCCTCCCTCTTCTCTGTCTACCACTTCACCCGTGCTCTACACTCCACAAATGATTTATGGCTGACATCTACCATAATCTGAACCTCTCACTTTCGAGCTGCATGCACCAGTTCTCTGGAATGCCCTACCCCAAGCAATTAGGTTAATTCTCAAGAATTAATAATTCTCAAAAAATACAGTTTTAGGCGCTCGCTAAACACATCCTTTTAGGGTGGTCTATGACTCCCCTAATCTAACTCTTCTCCTTTCATCACCCTTCATCATCTTTCTTCTAAACCTGATCCATCATCAATTATCCACACCCCATGCACTCAGGGCATTACTAAAATTGTCTGGTAGTGGCTCATGTAGCCTTATAGCCACTCTTCTATTGTGTTAAGATGGCTGGACTATTATACAAACCATGCACTTTTTACCTTTCGTGTGACCCCCATCTCCTCATATATTGTAAGCTCTCGCGAGCAGGGCCCAACCCTGTTTTAATCGTTGACCTGTTTGTTGCTATGTTATTTATGACTCTGTTTGTACTTGAACCCTCTCATCATAAAGCTCTGCGGAATATGTTGGCGCTACATAAATAAAGATTATCATTATTAGGGTATATGAAAATATTTTATTTAATTGGATAAACCCTGTAATGTATAAAAAGTCTATATAGTTTGTTATCCTTAGATAAAAGACATGTATATTTGACCTTTAATGAAATCTTAGCTCAGTGTTTTAGATCATTGTAAATCTCGAGAAACCTTTGCCAATGAAGTTGAAACTGACACAAAAATTGGTCTTTGTGTATTTGGTCAAGGAAAAATAATTCATCAGTTAGTAATTCAGCATTTTCATTACCTTGAACAGAAATTATAGAATTCTCCAATGATCCTGGTGTGATGGGCATATGACAGCTTTTTTGTATAAATATTTTAAGTCTAGACCAACAGAAGGAAAACGGTTGTCAAAAACTGATGCACCCAGGGACGTCAAAGATGACCAAAATGAAGTAGCTGCTCTTCAAGGAGAAGTAAAGGTTTTCATATTGCTAGGAAATGTTACGACTCATTTAAAGAAACCTTTAAAGAAAGAGGAATTCATGACCATTCATCTGGGTCTACTGGACTTGTTTGTGATGAGTTAGTCCTGGGAATTACATACTACAAAGTGATTTTATCTTGCATGAAACTTGAAAGAAACAATTTGTTTCCCTGTCTGTGCTACTTATGATGTGTTCTCCAAGTGTGACATGGCGTGAGGGGTAGCGAGTCGGGGGATTGGAGACAAAGGACCTTATTCTGTATAAATGGCAAAACAGATACTTGACAGGAAGGATCACGTTGCATGAGAGTACCCTGGGTAAGAGAGACAAAGTGACTGCTGAGAGACCAGCGAGATGGAACCACTGACTAGGCCATAAAGACAAGACAAGTGACTGATGACTGATGAGAGCTTGGTGCACCATGTTAGAATATTCTTTCATCAGACATGGATGTACAGTAACATGTTGAGTGACTGCATATGTGAAGCATAATATAGAAGATCTCAGAGACACTGAGATCTCAGGAATGAAGTGTTAATAGGATGTATGTTTGCAGTAACCGCTTACCTATTTGCTTGGATTACATTCTAAGATTAAAATTCTTAGAATCTACTATAAAATTATTCTTTTGAGCCCCAGACAGGTTAAAATTTTATATCTGCTAAACCACCAGAGGGAGGTCAGGAGCATAGTGCATACAATTGATACATTGAACTCAGTAATAAAGTGCAGTGCATTGTGCTCCTATGCTCCTCCTAGTGGGATTGTGGGCATCCAGAATTTTAGCGTTTAACCCTTAGGATACCGGAGGTTTTTTCATTTTTCTTTTTCATTTTTCTTCCCTGTCTTCCTGGAGCCATAACTTTTTTATTTTTCCGTTCATATATCTATATGAGGGCTTGTTTTTTTGTAGGACAAGTTGTACTTTCTAATGCCACCATTTAATATAGAATACAATGTAGTGGGAAGCAGGAAAAAATTCCAAATACGGTAGGTTGGAATTGGAAAACAAAAAACGCAATTCCTCCACAGTTTTAGGAGGTTTGTCCTATGGTGTTCCCTATGTGGCAAAACTGACCTGTGCCCTTTATTGCCTGTGTCAGTATGATTACAACGATACCACATACGTATAGGTTTTATATGTGTTATATGTTTATAGTTATATCTACTGAGCTGTGTGGGAGCTCATTTTTTGCAGGATTATCTGTAGTTTTTATTGATACCATTTTGGAGTGTTTGTCTTTTTGATCACATTTTATTCATTTTTTGGGAGTAAGAGAAGTGATGAAAAAATGGCAAATCGGCTATTTTGAAACTTATTTCCATTACGCCATTTGCCACACTGTAAAAATATTTTTAGATTTTAATAGTATGGGCGTTTTCAGATGTGGTCATGCACATGATTTTTATATTTTTTATTATTTATGTATTTATTTTTGTGTTCTAAGGAAAAGGGGGTGATTTAAATTTTTATAATTTTTTTTTAATATCTTTTTTGTAGCCCCTCTAGGAGGCTACAATGTTCCCTAGTTTGTTTTTTTTTAAGATTGTTACTATACTCCTATGGGAATCTCTAATTGTTGATCTCCTATGTTGGCCTGCCACCTGCTGGGCAATGTAGGAACTGCAGCTCTAATATGCTGGGTCTCTTCAGAGAGACTCAACGTATTACGTCTTATTCACACGTCAGTGTTTTGGTCAGTGATTTCCATCAGTGATTGTGAACCAAAACCAAGATTGGAGCCTCCACAAACATAAGGTATAAGGGAAAGATCTGCACCTGTTCTGTGTTTAGAGCCGAACTGGGTTTTGGCTCACAATCAGTGATGGAAATCTCTGACCAAAACACTGACGTGTGAACGAGGCCTTAGAATGAATGACCAGCATCCCTGATCATCGCATGAGGGTGCCAGTCTTAACCCGGAAGCCAGTCTTTCGTTATTTAGATGCTGGGATCACACTTGAACATGGCATCTAAAGGCGCGAGCTGCCTCTACGTTTAAAGACCCTACCAATGCTGCACATGTATGGCGCTGGTAGCGAAGAGGTTACTGACAGGGCCTGTCATTTTTCCGATAGGTTTCTTTTAGTAACTACTTGTGTTTCAAATAAACATAATTTGCTAGCATCTTTTCTTCCAACTCTGTGTGCTCTTCCTCTGTTATTCAGTGTAATGCAAGCAGTTTGCAAGACTGTTACCAATTGGGGGTCCGTGCACAGTCTGACACTGGCAGCTCTGACTGGATATCAGACAGTGCTGGGACACCCCTCAACTGGTGATACCCATCAGTGCAAGCTGCTAGCAATTCATTCATAGCGTCTAGCAAGGATGATAAAAGAATGTCACAGCATACAGTCATAGATGAGAATAAATGCTCCAGAATTGTTATTACACGAGGAAGGCAAGTAGTAGTATTAAAACAGACATGTCAGGAGAGGTGGCAGGTCCTCTTTAAAAGATGAAGATTTAGGATCATTGGAAATTAAGGGGACGTGCACAAGCTCCCTTTATGGATTTTTGTCTCATTGCTCTGCAATATTTACTTAAATTATGGACCTGTGTATACAGCACCCTGGGAAATCTATGGGCCCTACTGTAACACAATTGTGTCATGTTCCATTGGTAGCTGTTAGTGATGAGCGAACCTGCTCGTAACGAGCGGTTCAATGCTCAGATCCCATTCGCTCCCCTGCCCGCAGCCATCCGGATCCGTCCTCTCCCGACTGTAAGTCAATGGGGACGGATCTGTTTGGTGTCACACACTGGTATGTGACTAGTGTGTGACACCAAACGGATCCGTCCCCATTGACTTACAGTCGGGTGAGGACAGATCCGGATGGCTGCGGGCAGGGGAGCGCATGGGATCCGAGCATTGAACCGCTCGTTACGAGCAGGTTCGCTCATCACAAGTAGATGTTTGATCTTAAAGCACCATACACTGGCACACAGAGAGGAGAAGAGAGACTTACAGTCATGTAGGCTCTGTACTTATAGCTTTGCTAAGAAGTAAGTCCTTGACTTCTCCTAAGTATTTTTATACATCTGTTTAATTGCACAATTGTCCTCTGTTCACAGCTTCCGTTTGGATTTTTAGCATTTGAGGTGGAGATGTTTGGAGATGTTTCCAAGCTTATTCTGTATTCTGCCACAGTTCTAAACAGGGTATAAATATAGAATATGGGATCGTAGGGACGTACTGGCTCTGTGCACATGGCTATGCCGTATTTATGAGGCCTTACTGCAAGACGGGCTGCACGGAGGTACAGATTCTAGACACTGACAAATAGTATTTCTTTCCGGTGTGGCATTCATATAGAGAAATAATCTCATCATGAAAGGTTACACAAACATATTCATTTATTGTGCTGACTTCTATGAGGCTGCGAAAAAGAGATGGCGACAATGACATAACTATCTACTTGGACCTTCTCCTTGGACCTTCATAATGTAATAGTCTAACAGTGGAATTTCTCTTGTTGCATTTCATTCATTCTTTCACAGTAGATGTATGAGATGTTTGTATACTGTGCCTGTTTGTGTGTAGATCAATCAAAAAACAAACCACCCAAGTAAAGGTAGATGTTGTGGGAATGCAACCTCTTCATTTGCTGTAAAGACCTGTAAGTATATTCATGCCCAGCTAGGAGATACTGGAACCAGTCAGATACAGACAGGCGGTTAGTCCCAGCAAGCTGCGGTGGCACTGTAGTAGCTTTATTTTACTTGTTCTTTCCCTAGTGATAGAGAGAAGTAGTACCCTTCACTTATTTTGGAAGAAAATGATACAGTTCACCAATATATTTATTATTCTGGATATGATTTTCCTTTCAGTTGTTTTAGAGGCAATCGTTAAATTTGAAGAGCATCTGTCAGCATGATCAACTCTATTAAACCGGGCATGCTGGCTGGTAGGGTAGATCCTGCTAAGTGAAACAACCCTTCTCTTGTTTAAGACTCACACCCCGCTTGGCTATATTCACCTCCTCTTGATTGACAGGACTACTCATCACTGTCTTCCTGACTGGCCCGGTAATCCTGTGCATATGCCAGTGAATGTTCAATCAGATGTCAGCATCAGGGAATGCCACCTTAGATGTACAACACATGCCATGTGAATGCATAGGATTACAGTGCCAGGCAGGACAGGGTCAAGGGTCAACGGTAGAGAGCAAAGTTCTTAAAAATTCCATTTGGCTGATTTGCCGAATTTTACAAAAACAATTTGCATTTCTTTGTAGGTAGTGGGCGCAATGGCCGGGAACGGCCATTGAGCTGCCCCCTCATTGAACCCCTTAGGTTTCGCGTTCATTGCTGAATATTAAGGCCTTTCAGGGAATGATCATCTTAAAAAAATTAATTGTACTTACCTTATCCATTTGAGCGCAAGAGGCCACCGCGGATAACTTGCACAGTGCGTGATGAGTTCATCAAGCCAAGGTGGCCTCTTCACGCTAAAATGGATGAGGTGAGTATGATTTTCGTGTTTTTTTTTTTTTTTTTTTTTTACCGTCATTTCAGGAAAAATTAATTTGTTACCACAAAGCACAAGGAAACTTGGCTCCGCGGTGAATCAAATTTTCCCTGAAATTACACTAGTCACAGACAGTGGTGAAGTGGTGCTTTGAGAGTCTAGACCTGCCCCTTAGTGCACTGAAGATCTTATCAGCATATGCAAAAAAAAAGATTGCTCAAAAACAGAGACAAGAATTTAAACAAGGGAGGTGAATGTTTCACTCAGCAGGATCAACCCTACCAGGTAGTATGTCTTGTTTATTAGGGTTGGTCTTGCTGACAAATGCACTATAAAGTGTTTTTACCAAGATATAAACTTAGGATAGGAGATAAGCCTCAGACTGAAATTTAGCTGCTGGAATTCCCACTGATCACAAAAAATGGGTTCCTGAATGTATTAAGTGACAGTGTGCATGCTTGACTGCTGCTCCATTCATTCGAGTGACTCAGGACCCCCATTCTTTTGATCCATGGGGGTCATATCGGTTGTACCACCACCCATAAGATGCTTTAAAAACCTTTAATACAACTATGGTAATGGTTTAATGTGGACATGAAGGAAGCCAAATCTTTGGTATACCGTATTTTTTGCTTCATAAGAGGAGGGGGGGAATGTCAGTGCATCTTATAAAGCGAATACTAGTGAGTGCCTCCATTATGGAAGAACTCACTAGTATGCAGTCGGTGCGGTGAGCGGGGAGTGAGGCACTGCGAACGCTGCCGGTACTCACCCTCCCCGGTCTTCCTCCCTGGGGCCACTCTGCACTGTTCTGATGGCATGCAGCGTCAAGACATTGTGCGTGCCGTGCACTATTACCTGATGCTGCGCGCAGTCATATGCAGGCTTAGAGAAGATCAGCGAGCGAGGATTGAAGGGGAGACCACTGGCAGAGGAGTGGCGGAGCAGGAGGGGTAAGTGAATTTATTTATTTTAACGTCTGATATGGGGGTCTGGCATGGAGGTCTGATGGGGTTGTCTGATACGGGGGTCTGACGTGGGGGTCTGATCTGAGGTCTGATACGGGGGTCTGATGGGGGTCTCATCTAATGTCCTGATATGGGAGTCTGATGTGAGGATCTGATATGGGGGTCTGATTTGAGTATCTGATAGAGAGGTCTAACCGGAGCATCTGATATGAGGTCTGATCTGAGGCCTGATGAAAGATATTTTTTTCTTATTTTACTCCTCTAAAACTTGGGGTGCGTCTTATCATCAGGTGCGTCTTATAAAGCAAAGAATGGTCGCACCTCTTACAAATGATACCCCCACAAGTCACACTATTCACAGGAGTGAGGTTATGCTGATTCTTTCTGTTTTTTTCCTTTTCCTCTAAGACTGCAAGTGAAATAATTAAGACCTTGCCAGGTAAAAACAGATAGCAGCAGTCATGGAGAAAGTCATTTGTCTTCTCTCCGGGTTGCACTGCCTAGATTATATAGGAAAAGGGCTGAATCCTTTTTTGGCCTTTACAAGATATTGAGTAGTAGAAAACGAAGACATTATTATACAGTTTGAGTTGTGTATTTATGATTCAATTACACATTGATTGTTCATACATAATCCTAGAAATACATACAGTACTTCTGTTTGGCAGTAGTTTAGCCAAGGGAGCAGAGTCGGCAGAAGAAAAGATTTTATGGGCATTTCATCTAAAAATAATCTTATTCTATATGCGCAATGAGTTATTACAAAGAGAGAGAAATTTCTTTAAAAAACTGTACCATGATGTACGCTGAAGAGCTTTCAGTAGTACTGTAGATAAGTGGCAATCAGTTGAGTGGCTGAATTCTTTTCAGTGAGTAAAGACTATCACAGTGAATGGAAAATAAGATAATTTATATCATCATTGTGGACCCGTATAGCATTGTATGTACTGCCATAGGCCGACCATGTATGTTTGAGGTGGGAATACCTATTAAAGGGAACCTGTCACCTAAAAAACACTTCCCAAGCGACCCACATTACCTGAAAGTAGCCAGCAGCATGTTTCTAAAGATGCTCTTCTTACTCTGGTCCTCGGCACTAAAATCTTGAAAAATAAACTTTATTCCTTTAGGCGCTATGTAACAGCAGAGTTTGAATTGAAGAGGGCAGCAGCCTCCTCGCTTCAAGTCAGGATAACCGCGCCCCCTTTCCCTGCCCCTTCGCCTCTGAAGGACAGCCAATAGTTTTTGGTTGTTCAGCAAAGCCGGCTGAAGGTTTGCGCATGCGCCTCCGATGTCTCTATTCCCGCAAACGTCTCAATGTGCACTCACACGGGTGTACAGCAATGCGCTGGAATAGGAATGCACAAGTCTTCAACCAGCTTTGCTGTCAATCAGAGGCAAAGGGGCAGGAAAAGGGGGCACGGTTATTCTGACTTGAAGCAAGGAGGCCACTGCCCCCTTGACTTCAAACTCTGCTGTTACATAGCGCCTGAAGGGAATAAAGTTTATTTTTCAAGATTTTGGTGCAGCTGACCAGAGGAAGAAGAGCATCTTTAGAAACATGCTGCTAGCTACTTTAAGGTAATGCTGGGGGGGTGTTTTAGGTGACAGGTTCCCTTTAAGAATGTCTTGCCTGAACATGCATATTTGAAAAACAGCAGCTTAATACCTCTGGAACCACTAATGTACAGATAAGGCTACATTCACACGACCGTATGTGTTTTGCGGTCCGCAAATTGCGGATCCGCAAAACACGGATACCGGCTGTGTGAATGTAGCCGGCCCTATGATAGAACTGCCTATTCTTGTCCGCGATTGCGGACAAGAATAGGACATGCTCTATCTTTTTTGCGGGGCCGCGGATCGGACCTACGGATGCGGACAGCACATTGTGTGCCGTCCACATCTTTTGCGGCTCCATTGAAATGAATGGGTCCGCACCCGTTCAGCAAAATTGCGGAACGGATGCGGACCCAAAACTACGGTCGTGTGAATGCACCCTAAAACAAGGGTTTGAACAAATTAAAATAAAGTCTTTTGAACAACTGTGCCTTCAAAGGTACAAATTGAGATAACGACTGTACAGGTGCCCATACGCCTGTTGGCCCCACTCCCCTATAGACATATGTAGTGCCCTGGAGCAAGGGAACTTTGGAGATTGAGCATTTGTTGATATTTGCCCCTATTACTGCTATGCACGGCCATCAGCTCACTACTGTAGTGCACTTTGAAGGGTTAACTTGCACTGTGATTTATGCTATTGTGTGCCTTTATACAGTTTTATACTGTTGAATTGCATTTTATATGATATATCCGATTCATCTGCACTGTTATTACACTGTATTTGGTATTTGCATTGAATTGTGGAATTGGTTCATGTGCAGCCATTTCACACTAAAAGACTTTGGGAATTTCCAGCCTGTGCACAAAGAAACTAGTTATTTTCCACCACTATCATAAAGGACTATGCAGAGCTACATTTTGGAGGGAAAAGCCAGTGAATTTTTGACCGTTTAGTTTACCTCTGCCAGACTGTTGTTTGCTACTAAAAACTGGTTGGTCATTCCCACTGACTTGTATTGAGGCCCAATATAAGTCTATGGCAGACTTGAACTGCAACATTGTTTCTGTAAGGCTATGTTTCTCCAACTAGAAGGTTCTAGATCATTTAGAAACTGTATAAACGTAGATCATGATGCCCCTGATGAAGCAAATGTGAAACTTGAGTAGAGCTATTTCTATGTGCGATTTGATCAAGTTTTTATCCTTGGAAGGAGGATGTCTGTATAAAGAGTCAAGTTATGTGATGTAGCTGTAAAGCTGGAGTGTGTTTCGAAGGCGTGTTAACTACATGCTGTGAGTATGGTCTTGTCTGTATCTTAAGCCAAATGCCAGGATTACCTGTCCATTTCATAGCCATGTTTATTTTCTCTAAGATATCTGGCACATTTTTGCGTAAGAGGTTGCTGGTGACAATAGAGAGTGCATACTGAAGTAATAGTGGAACATCTTCTGACAACAAAATACCCAACATGAGTATGCGTGTAGGTGGGTATTATCCCGATCTATCTCCACATCAAGTGGAGAGCAGCGCGATTCTTTTAATTGTATACAGAACTTTCTGCTAACTTAGTGCATTGCCTGTATTATTTTGCACTTCAGTTTCTCCAGTAAAGAAACACTTGTTTACTCCATACCCTGTCTCTCTCGACTTACCATGTTACCATCCCTTCTGGAGAGCAACAACTCATGGTGACACCTCAACAGTGTCCGGGGGAACTAGAGCATTGGGGCCACCTCAAACCTGGCCACTGTGTGTACACACTTGGTTCAGCTGAGCATGCATGTGATTTCTATGGAGAGAGGAGAAAAACTCAGTCAAACACCTCTGATGGCAGCTTATCTCCCAGGAGTACAAAACCGTTGCACTATTTTTGATAAATCTCCCCACTGAGTTTATAAAAATACACCTTTCTGATGAGTGTGTCCCTTTAAGTCCTAACAGACATCAGCGTCAATTAAATCTGCAGATCCGCCAAAATAAGTGTGATGTCCATGGTTCACCACTGGACTATACTGTGAGAATGGGCGAAGAGATATTTCCATGTGGAGAATTTGACTGCCCCCTTTTACTATACATTTCTAAATGCCATTTTCATATGCTTCCTTATATCACGTATTTAAACCACACTAAAGACCATCTAAAATTCCATCGCATTGATATTAAAAATATATCAAATTATACAAAAGTAAGGGGGCACTTATTTTTTCAATTGATTTCTGGGTAATGTGTTGTTACTTAAGTGTAACTACCATTTCTTTTTTTTGGTAAATGTGTAGGGCAAGTGATAATGAGCATTTTTGTTTAATATACTTTATTTATTGATTTTGCATTTTTAATGAAAAAAACTCTGAATTTGACTTTTGGCAGTGATTTGCCTGTCTTCACTCTTCAGTGCAGCACTGAACAGTGAAGACATTCCTCACTCACTGCGCTGCCCTTACTGCCTCCTTCACTTATGGCTAAAGTTGGACATAAATACTTTGGGGGTCATTTATTAAGACCAGCGTTTTAGACATCGGTCTTAATAACCCCTTGCACTGGCGGTACCACCGCCAGGCTAAATCTACATTAGCTTCCTAGCTGTCCTACATTTAGATAATTTTCTTTGCCTAAAACAGGCAAAGAAAATGATAAATGAGAGGGGCCTGATGGCCCTTCCCCACACATGCCAGCTTTTTTAGACGTGAGTGTGGCTTGAGTGTGGAAAAGTTGCAGATTGTGGCACAAATAACCTTTGCGTCACTATCTACGACGTGTATATCTGATAGTAAATGACCCCCTTTATTTATATACTGCCCTGTCTGACATCGGTACACTGTCAGCAGTGGGCGCTGACAGTCTCCGTGTGATCTGTATGCTTGGCCCGCTCGCCAACTAACTAGCTGCAGGAGAGCTTGAAGCGATCTTCTGCATCTCCCGGCAGCTAGTTAGTGAGCGCACCAAGCATTCAGATCACACGGACACTATCAGTACTCACTGCTGACAGTGTACCGGTGTCAGGAAGGACAGTATATAAATATATATAGTATTTATGGTCATCTTTAGCCATATATGAGGGAGGCAGAGAGGGCGGCGCAGTGAGTGAGGAACGTCTTCACTGCACTGTCAAGACGGATCAGGAAAACTTCAGTATCCGTTTTTTCATTAAAAAGTGCAAAATCAATAAATAAAGTGTATTGGAAAAATGTTCATTATCCCTTGCCTTACATAAAGAAAGGATGGGCAGTTAATCGTTAAATAAATGCAGTAAAGATGATAAAAATGTGTTGTATGATTGCTCAGGCCTCCCTTGTCTACTGTAATAATCACTGCTATGAATACATAATAATAGAGAATCTCTGAACAAGCTTGTTATATCTTCACAGGTTCTTGACAAGCTGCTGATCTGAAAACCAAGAACTATTTTTTATCTTGTCATATGCTACTTCTGATCGTATGACACTATAAATGCAATGCCGTAAACCTTACGATTGGGGTTGTGGCAGACTTTCCCTTTAATCTAAATGGTATAAGCTGCGCGTCTCTCAGCGTTGCTTTCTTTTCTCCACATTGTCCTTGGAGAAAATTGTGCAGCATCTCTTCTCCTCTTCTTGAAACAAGAAAACCCCGTGTGAGTTCCATTGTAAAATCTCTGGCTAGGACACTTCAGGTCTCGTCATGTACAGAACCAGGGGAAAACACTGGCATTTTTAGAATCAGGTTTCCATAGTGATGTTCATGTTCTATTTTTAAATGATTGCATTTTATTTATTAATAGGAAGATTAAAACAAGGAGTAAGTAATTCATCATCTAGAGATAAATGATGATTGAAGACAAGCAAGGTGGTGCTAGGTGGCGCTAGAAATCTAAACAATGATGTGACAAATGCTTTTCGGCAGAGCATCTTACAAGGTTATTGTAATTGCCCCTTGCAGTCACAGTCTTGAATGTATGAATGTTTCATTCTACAGTGCCTGTATGATGGTAGAAGGCAACACTGAATATCAGCGGCAAAAGTTTAAGCACAATTCTATATATATTACTTAACAAAATTCCATAGATATGTAATATACAAACTTTAAGTGTAAGGGGTAAATATGGGCTTAAAATTAAGGCTACTTTCACACTCGAATTTTTTTGCGGATCCGTCATGGATCTGCAAAAACGCTTCCGTTACAATAGTACAACCGCATGCATCAGTCATGAATGGATCCAGTTGTATTATGTCTTATATAGCCATGATGGATCCGCCATAAACTCCATTGAAAGTCAATGGGGGACGGATACGTTTTCTATTGTGTCAGAGAAAACTGATCCGTCCTCATTGACTTACATTGTGTGTCAGGATGAGAATAGGTCATCAATATTAAATGCCCGGACAACCCGTTTAAGTATTGTGCATATAGTCTTCATTAAGACGTGTTATGCGATAAGTACGACTACAACCAACCGTATGTATAGTCTAATCCTCCAGGCTTGATAGGATGTGCACTGTGTTAAATTGCACCAATTTTGTTAAGAGGTACAGGCAGGTAAATTATCTTCTCAAAGTCCATGTACCAGAAAAACAAACCAATGTATTCTAGGAGCTGGAGAAGAGTTTCTTTATAATTAATGCCAGTTTATGGCGTAACATATAGAATATTTTAGGTCACGTTTCAAAAACTAAGGTAAAAATGCCACGTGTACAAATAGTAAGGTCTCCATATTTTCCAAATAAATGAATGCCCAGTAGGTAAGTCTGTATTAATATCAAAGTTTATTGAGTTGGTGATGATCTGAGAGATTTTGCTGTAAACCTTTAGGTGATTTCTTAGGCTAAACAGGAATAGACGAAGAAGTCTGAATACAATAGGGGTCTCCGAGTCTTGCTTCACATTAGATAATGTGTTAGAAAGTATTCAGGTGTTTAATAATGCATCCATAAAGCATTACAATACACACACTGGAATCAATAAGGTGCTGTGTTAGATAAATGTACTATGTACATCTACATCGAAATTCATATATTCTCCGAAAGGTGGTATAAAGGTACCAGGTCATTCTGCAGCCTGATTGTCAATAGATATTATTGAAAAAAGGTTCCAGATTGCATTGACCTCTGAAAGTTAACATTGTAAATGTGAATACTAAAACTTTGCTGATGTTCTTTTTGTTACTTGTTGGATATTCAACCTGAAAATAATACAAAGGAACAAAACACACTTTTAAATGAATCATTTTTTAATTCCCATTTTGTTTTTAAAGGGGTTTTCCAGTAGTTTCATACTGATCACCAATCCTTTGCTTTGCAGCATTGCAGTAGCCAGCTCCTTTCACTACACCACGGATGAAGTGAATTAGTTCCAGCAGTGGAGCTACTGCACAACAGTGGGGGCATCGGGTGTTGGACCCCTGGCAATCAATATATGAGGATATATGAGAACAAGCCTTCAAACTAAGTGTACCAGAAAACTTGTTTAAAGGAGTTATTCTACGAAAATGATTCTACATCTTTGAAACTAGCACCTGGATCTGAATACTTTTGTAATTGCATGTAATAAAAAATTTAGCATAGCCACTGAGTTATTCAATACAATGTATCTGTATAGCGCCACCTGCTGGTTGTTATTTTCCTTATTTCTTGTCCACCTCACTGAGCTGGTTGCACGCATTCAGTTTAAATCTTTAACTGCCACTAGCCCCATTTCCTACAGGGAAAGTGCTACAGAAGAAAAGACATGCTCCCTGAGAAAGGGCACACTCCTGAGCCGCCAACAAGAAATAAGCCTGGAAAGCAATTGGAGCAATGTGGAAATCTCTGGATCTATGAGAAGTACAGGGCTTGTTGTAGCTTTGTTAGAAACAGATTGTCATGAACTATATGATGTCTGATTTTCATGTTTTACAACAAATCATGTCTTCTAGCTGCCTGAAATCTAGTAGACACACAAGCACAGAACAGGTCAGAGTGGACGAGTAACATGATGACGATTATGATTATGAAGAAGACAAGGTTGTGGCAACGCAATAAGAAACTACTGCCATCACTGTAATGGGGACCCTGGGACATTTTCAGAAGAAAGAAAAGATGAAGAAGGGGAGGGTCACATGACCCCTGGCGATGTGTGTGTATACATATCGGTGGGCTTTTGCCACCAAAAAGCAAGCATTTTTCAGACTATAAAAAATAATGCAGTCCAGTTGTTTTTAAACAGGCTGTTTGTTACCACAAAGTCCCATATGTTTACCCATAACCATATATCTCAATGTCTCTTTAAGATTACTAATACTGTCTTGGCGTTAAAGAGTTTGAAGTGGGATGCCTACAGTCCTTGGAGACCTCAGAATGTCACCCACAACTTTTCGGGGCAATTGGCATATTTTCAATCTAGGTTGAATTTACTGACAGACCCCAATTGAATCACCAGAGCAATTTGGTTGAATCGAATCCAAATCAAATTTCAAGAAAGTCGCTCATCATTAGTCACTATACAGTCACTGTTAAATAGCTATAAGACACACAATTGGTTTAGGCTTAACAAAGACCCCTCCTGCTGGTCAAAAGGTTAACAGTATGTGTGGGACATGTAAATAAATAGGTCTTAGCAGCAATATAAAAACATGGTGTGTGGCCATTGAGGGTTTACATGCATAATATTAGTGTTTCTATGTTTAAGATATTAAAAGGGAAAAAACTTAAATACTTCCTATGAAGTACTGAGTCTTAGACATCATCTTCCACTGATATCTGGAAACAAATAGGTTGGTGACTCTTTCAATGAAGGTGATTGGCAATACCAGATCTCCACAGGAGCAGTAAGGTCTAGTGGCAGGACCTATAGGTTGCTGCTGTTGCTGAAAATATAATTATTAGGTAGCTTGAAACACTCCACTATGAATAATTCCAATGGAAAGCTAATGTGAGTAAATTTTGTACGTAAAAACACATTATTAATAAGCTTTTAATCTGATGTACAAATATATGGCCAATGCTATGTATGGGGTGGAAATGCTCCTTAAAACTACATAAGAGGCCCCTGATCAGCTTTTATTTAGTTTCTACATATTGTCTCACCCTCCCATGTTTTGTTGTCTGAATATAATTACAGCAATTTGTTTGGAACACCCATTTTCCGATACCCAGTTAGAGAAATCTGCGTTAATAGAGTTGAGTTTTCCAAGATCCTCATTTTGGCCAAAAAGGAGACCAATTACAAATTGCTTTAGAGGGCCTAGCATATCCATTCATTACATGTACAAAACATTGATTTCACTGGGCAACATGTAATTGACATGAAAGGTAGGGAATAGTGCAGCCCTGTACTGCACACAGACCATTGTCCTTACCTACTTGCATGATCTACTCTAAACGGAGGCCTACAACTTGGCGACGGTCCTTGACTTGATTAAATGCAGGAACCTAAATGGGTAAAAGAGTAGTAAGACAGAAAGAGGTCAAAACCAGACAGCCAAAACCAGGACTGGTTCAGACTCCAAAAGCTAAGTCAAATAGACAACAGAGTTAAACTAGGAGATAATGTCACGGACAAAGTCAAAGTCAGCAGGCAAAGGCAAGGTCACTAACTAACAGAGTATAATACCCAAAATCAAGCAAAATAACAGGAGTTCATGTCAGAGGCAAAATCAGTAATCAGAGGCAATGTCAGAGAAACAGGCAGAAGGTCAGTGATCCAGAGTAACGAAAAAAAAAAAAACAGCTAGTGAGGCAGGAGTACCAATCACAGGCAACTGTGGCCAGCAGCTGTATATTTAAATAGCCCACCCTCAGGAAGCATGTGACACTGGCAACAAACCTGATTGGTTTGGGGTCCCTACTCCTTGATAGGTTGACTAGTCCCACTGTTAGCCGGGCTGGTTGCCATAGAAGCAGATCGCTGCCGCCGCAATAGTGTGGCCAGACTGTCTGCAGGAGTCCAGACAGGTAAGTAGGTGACACTCATGCTTCATTTGCCCTGCGGTGGTTATGTAGGGAAGCTGCACAATTGCTAACCTTTTTTTTTATTGTCAATTGCAGCTGATTGCTGTTGATCACGTCAGCAGGACACCTCATGATCTGCTTATTATTGGATGACATTTGTAAGAAAAAGGAATTATCCAAAGAGGACAAGTGAGGGCTTTACATTACTTGGTAAAGGAGCCAAACATGGCCTACTATGTGGTGTATGAACAGAAGAGGGCTTAAAATATATTCTTAGTGATATATCTAATTTACTGTCTTCGTATTTCAGCTTATCACAGTTCAGCTGATGCAATGAAACTGAGAAAATGAATTGGTAAATCAAAGATTGATGTGCATAGTCACAATTTGTTTGAAACATAGTTCCTCTTCTGCTTACCATAAAACGTTCTTTATATCATCTACTATGGCAAATAATAAAAAAGGAAGCATGCTGTTCAAAATCCATCCATATGCTCAATGTAAGATATATGTCACATGTATGCCTCTCTTAGGAATGTAATAAAAAAGTATTCTACACAGCATCTTTTCGTTAAATAAACAGGCTTGCCGTCGCTGATACCACTGCAGCTGGTTGATTGATGCTCTTTGTGCCAATGTAACGCTGTTTTCTCAGGAGTCAAAACATCGACACAGACTGTACATTGTAAAACCTCCAATGAGCAAAATCTCCTTCTGTCTCCAGATGGATTGGATCTTGCAGGCTGAGTTGGTTTGAGATAGTGGTTGATAGATGTTATAATCACACAAGCATAATGACATATTTATTCAAAGATTATAATGCAGAAAAGCAAACAAAATTTAATTCCAATAGCACGGAGGCATTTCACACAGTAGCATTTTTCTCCTGTCTGATATTTCCAGGATGGAGGGAGCCCAATCTCACTATCCCTTTTTATATGCCCCTGGACAGTGACATACATAGAGAAGTAAGGGCCCCATAACAAGGATCAGGCCCCTCACACAGGACAGAAGGGTTTCCACCTAAACCCCTTTCAATGACCCTTGGGCCATTTTTCCACTGCCTCATTTGCTAAAAGTTGTTTCTTTAGTGGGTAGAGTCCTGACCAAGTTGTCACCTCCAGTAGAAGAGGAGATAATCCCAACTAAGACTGGGCCTCCTCTTGCCCTGGGCCCCATAGCAGTCGCATGGTCTGCCTCTATGGTAGTTACGCCCCTGCCCCTGGATATATTAGAGTGTAGTCCTTACTTGAGGCCTCTTTATTAACTACTGTAAGTAGTGTCTCGTTCTCTAGGGGTACCAAGTTGTCCATCCATTACATGGGTGACCTGTTCATTTCAATGTAACACATATTTTCTTCTACAGTCTAGGCATACTGTACTGTAAAATAAACTAGTCAACTACACTTTCATATTTGCATTTACTGGTGTACTAGAGAAAGAGGGCCCACATGTTGTTCATGAACTGACCCTCAATTTGTGTCCATATATATATATATATATATATATATATATATATATTTTAAGATAAAAAGGGTGTGTATGAGTAGGATGGAGGAGGATAAACAAAAAGCTGTTAGTAAATTATACCAAAATGTGTGAGCCCCCACTGTGTCTTTCTTTTTTTCAAAAGCTTAAAGGGGTTATCCAAAGTATAAAACATGTTCCCCAATGCCCATGCCCCTCATATACATTATACCTACTCTGCTCCCCGGCACCCACGTTGCTCCTGATCCCCGCATGGCCGCTGCTGCATCTCCCCGTTGTGCGTATCAAAACAGCCAATAGCAGGCCACGATGGGGACGAGCCTCCCTAGTGTCACCTGCGATTGGCCTGCTATTGGCTGCTCCCCCTGTTGCCAGATGTTTTGATCCACGTGACGGAGAGATACAGCAATGCCTGTGCAGGGATCAGGAGTGACGAGGGTGCTGTGGACTGGGAGTAAGGGATTCTTTTTTTTTAATTCCTGCTCCCAAAGGGTACCTGTGTAGAGATCTATACCTACCTACTCCATGGCTAGCGAACTGTCTTCATTGCACTTCTGGCCCCAACATGTTAACTTCCACATGGACGCGGACTTTACTACTTGGTCACATGTCACTTTGGAACACATCAGCAGTGCATATGACCCTGTCTGTGCGGAAGTTGAGAGGTGAGAACCAGAGTAAAGAAGCAGAACTGTAACAGAGCGGCAGTGAGCAGGTGAGTATAGATTTCTTCATAGGCACTCCTGGGTGAGAATTTAAAAAAAAAGTCTTGAATGATCCCTTTAAGAAACACTCTAAATAATGTATATTAAATATTCTTCTAATTTTATTGCTGTAGTGACTGTTCAGCCCCTTTACAGGGCTGGCTGAGCTGCTGATATAAATCAAACAACACTCTGCTTACTCAATAGAATAGCACTAGAAATTTCAGCAGAGAGAGGTGGAGGTTGTTTATAGGAGCAAATACTGTATATATGCAGGGAGAAATGCGATCAAACAGACTTTGGTGTATTGGAGACTAGATGAAGAGCAAAGCATGGCAGAGTCTGCAGGGGGAGGATGAGAGATCACAAAGGCTGCATCACAATGTAGATAAAGAGAGCACAGAGTAAAGGGGATGCAGGGAGAGGAGGGAAATCACACAGTTTGCACTTCATCGTACTGTAGATAAGTATTTGAATCTGCAAGGGCTGGGAGCAGAAATCACACACTCAGGTGCCATCAGTGCCTGTGTCAGCTCAGGGAGAGGACATTATACAGGGGCTAAACCAGTATATACTATACTACTGTGTAGGATCATGCCCACATGAGTATAGTTTGGTGCTGGGTCAAACTGGGTATCAGGGGATCCTAAAATGAATGAAGGAATGGAGATTACAGCCTGAAATTCAGTGCGACTTTTTAATTTACGGTAACAACTCAATAAACCAAACATTTTTTTCATGTCAAAGGTTTCCATACCCTTTAAGTTATTTCCGAAGTTACTCTACACTGTCAGGTCTGGTCATCGGAGAACATAGGTTCTATGTTTTGTTTGGTATTCTGAGTTTTTGTGTGTTTCTGTTTAGTGCCTATGCCTTGAACCATGTTCACACTGTGGGTTGTTTTAGAGCCAACGCCCAGCTTCATGTTTGGTTTGTCTACTCAGGGTTAATACTCAGGTGCTGGCTGAGTGGCTTCTCTGAATCTGGTCCATTCAGAACCTGGGGGTGGGATATCTTCCTGCTTATATTCCTATCTTTCTCTCTGCTCCTTGCTGGTTTTTGCAATATCCTTGCTATTCCTGCTTTCGTTGTATGGTGTATCCTGACTTCGTATTTGACCCTCGGCTTGTATTTAACTACTCTACCGTCTTCTGATTTTGTACTTCGTTATTCCTGGTTTTGACGCGGCTTCCTGACAATCCATTTGGTGTTTTGTCTTTCTTGTTTGTTGTCCCTGTTCCCTGCACTTTATTCAGTGTATTTCCTAGTCCTCGTGGTTGTCGCCCCACGGTTTAGCGTGGGTGAGGCAATAGGCAGGGACAGAGGGTTGGGTAAGCTCAGGGCACACGCTCCTCTGTTGTCTGTTTATCCCAACCTTGACAGAAAAACCAGCCCGAAAATACCTGCACCTGTATACTGCCAGCTACGTTTATTCCACCTATGGAGCAAATGTCAGTGGTGGTAGCTCAGGTCCAGGCCTTGACCAATTTGATTCAGGATCTTGCTATACGCCTTCAGGTTCAGGAAAACATGCAGGCCTCGGCTCCTGTGTCTGTGCCCCAGGTTCCCACACCTGCACCTGAACCTAAGGTCCCCCTTCCTGATTTTTTTTTACGGTGACCGTAAGAAATTTTTTCTGTTTCGGGAAGGATGTAGTTTGTATTTTTCTTTACGACCTCGGTCGTTTGTAACTGAAGCGCAAAAGGTGGGTTTGGTTATGTCTCTCCTGCGCGGAGACCCCCAAACCTGGGCCTTTTCTTTACCCACTGCCTCTCCTTTGCGCTCATACCCTGACGAGTTTTTTGTTGCGCTGGGTCAGATAAATGATGAGCCAGATCGCCCAGCGTTAGCTGTATCCCAGTTATTGTCACTACGTCAGGGTGGGCAAATGGCAGAAAATTACTGTGCTAGTTTTAGACAATATGTGACCGATTCCGGGTGGAATGATAGGGCTTTGAAAGACCTTTTCATGACTGGACTGTCTGACCGTGTGAAGGATTTGTTGTTAGCCCATGCTGAACCTAAAACACTTGACGAAGCTATGACCCTGGCCGTCCGGGCAGATAGACGTCTAAGATCCAGGCGACCTCCTCGGGTGTCTCCTGCTCCTCAGCCGATCCTCAATCCGGTCTCCAGCCAATCCGGACCGGAATCGATGGAACTCGGCAGTATTACGCCTAAGCAGAGAAGGGAACATCGTACGAGGAATCATTTGTGCTTCTACTGCGGGAGTCCGGATCATCTGCTGAAGTCCTGTCCGAAGAAAACCTCAGCAGGAAAACTTCCGCTCCTAGACAGTTATCGGGAGGACTGTCTAGGAGCTCAGGTACCCTCTAATGTTTCTAGAGTATTTTTGCCCTGCACCGTCTCTTTCCAGTCAGCCTCACGGGTTGGACAGGCTTTCTTGAATTCTGGTTCAGCCGCCAACTTCATTGATTTTGAATTTGTTTCCCAAATATTGCCTTCTTTGATTCCCCTGTCCCCTCCTATCCAGGTGTCTAGTGTCGATATGACCCCTCTGCAAGCCGGTTTGGTCAAATTCCGTACTCCTGAAATAAGACTGGTGGTGGGTGCACTACATATTGAATATTGTTCTTTCCTTGTAATGAAAGATTTGTCTGTGGACATTATTCTGGGTCTTCCTTGGCTTCAGCTGCACAATCTGGTTATTGATTGGGTGAGTCAGGAATTAGTTCACTGGGGCCCTCAGTGTAAGGCCCATATGTCTCAAGTTTCCCTTTGTTCTACCAATGTATGTGATTTTGAGATCCCGGAGTTTATTTCAGATTTTGCAGACGTTTTTTCGAAACCTCTGTCTCAAGTCTTGCCTCCACACAGAGACTTTGATTGTAAGATTGATCTATTACCTGATGCCAAGTTACCTAAGGGTCGGATTCATAATCTGTCTGTGCCAGAAAGAGAGTCTCTAAAACAATACATCGATGAGAGTTTGGCTATAGGACACATTCGGCCTTCCGAATCTCCTACGGGGGCTGGTTTCTTTTTTGTTGAGAAAAAAGATGGGGGTCTGAGACCATGTATTGACTACCGTGAACTTAATAAAATCACTGTTAAAAACTCTGGACCGCTTCCCCTCATCCCAGACCTCTTGAATCAGGTTCCGGGGGCCAACTGGTTCTCCAAGTTAGATCTACGGGGAGCTTATAACCTGATTCGGATCCGGGGATGAGTGGAAGACAGCTTTTAATACGCCTCTGGGACATTTCGAGTATCTGGTTATGCCTTTTGGTTTAAGCAGTGCCCCAGCTGTATTCCAAGGTTTTATGAATCATATCTTTCATGACTGTATTGGGTTTTTTTGGTGGTTTATCTGGATGATATCCTGATATTTTCTTCTGATGTTGATTCACATCGTAAACATCTTCGTCTGGTGTTGTCCCGTCTGCGTAATCACTCTCTGTTTGCTAAACTAGAAAAATGCATTTTTTGTGTACAAAAAGTTTAATTCTTGGGTTATGTGGTCACTCCTTCCGAGGTTCAGATGGATCCGTGTAAGGTTCAGGCAATCGCGGATTGGGTTCGGCCCACGGATTTAAAATCCCTTCAACGTTTTCTTGGTTTTGCCAATTATTACAGGAATTTTATCAAGCACTTTTCCGTAATTGCCAAGCCACTCACGGATCTTACCCACAAGGGGGCTGATCCCAGTAACTGGTCTCCTGCTGCGTACTCTGCGTTTGAGGAACTCAAGAAAGCGTTCTCCTCTGCGCCTGTATTAATTCAACCTGATCTCTCTCAGCCATTTATTGTTGAGGTAGATGCTTCCGAGGTTGGTGTAGGGGCAGTTTTATCTCAAGGGTCAGCTGCTCTCACTAACCTCAGACCATGTGCATTCTTTTCCAAGAAATTCTCGTCTTGTGAAAGGAATTATGATATTGGGAATCGCGAGCTCCTTGCCATCAAATGGGCGTTCGAAGTGTGGCGCCGTTTCCTGGAAGGAGCTCTTCACCCAGTGACAGTGATCACAGATCACAAAAATCTTGTGTACTTGGAGAATGCAAAACGTCTCAATGCCCGTCAAGCTAGATGGGCGTTGTTTTTCTCTCGTTTTAATTTTGTGGTCACTTTCCGACCTGGTACCAAGAATGTCAGGGCTGACGCCTTGTCTCGGAGTTTTGGTGTCCCTGAGGGTCCTGAGTCGGAACCCGGTAACATCTTACCTGTTGGTATTTTTTTGGCAGCCATCTCCTCTCACCTCTCAGATCAAATTCGCTCCAAACAAAATTCTGCCCCAAGAGACCTTCCGGAAGGCAAAATGTTTGTTCCCTTGTCCCTTCGATTGAGAGTGTTAGAGGAGACACACTGTTCCGTACTAGCAGGTCATCCAGGTGTTCGGGGAACACTAGATCTATTGAAAAGAAACTACTGGTAGCCACATATGAATACTGACGTTCATGCATTTGTTTTAGCTTGTCAGGTCTGTGCGCGAGGAAAGGTCCCCAGGAGACGTCCTGAGGGACCTCTTCTCCCGCTCCCAGTGCCAGACAGGCCTTGGTCTAACGTGTCTATGGATTTTGTTACCGATCTGCCACTCTCTCAAGGGTTCTCTGTTATATGGGTGGTGGTGGATCGTTTCTCTAAGATGGGCCATTTTGTTCCGCTAAAGAAGCTGCCTTCAGCAGAGGAATTGGCAGATCTATTTATTCAACATATTGTGCGTCTCCACGGTATTCGTGATGAGGTTGTGTCTGACAGGGGGGTACAATTTGTGGCTAAGTTTTGGCGAGCTTTCTGTTCTAAGCTTGAGGTAAAATTGTCCTTTTCCTCGGCCTTCCATCCCGAAACTAATGGGCAAACGGAGAGGATGAATCAAGAGCTCATCCAGTACCTTCGTCTTTTTGTTTCTGACTGTCAATATCTGTGGGTCTCATATCTTCCGTTAGCAGAGTTTGCCATCAACAATCACACTAGTTCATCCACACTCACATCTCCTTTCTTCTGTAATTATGGATTCCATCCCAGGTTTTCCTTCTCGTCATCGTCAGTTTCGGATACCCCTCGTGCTGAGTCCATAACTAACCAACTGTGCACAGTGTGGTCGCAAGTTCAGCAGAACTTGAAAAGAGCACAAAGTTTAATGGTCCATTCATCCAGAAGTAGGCGTACTGTTTCAGAAACTTTTGTTGTGGGTGACAAGGTCCTTTTGTCTACTAAGAACCTTAAGTTGAAAGTTCCGTCTCTGAAATTGGCTCCTAGGTACATTGGTCCGTTTACCGTAACTCACGTTATTAATCCTGTATCGTTCAAGGTGGCGTTGCCCTCTGACTGGCGGGTTCACAATACGTTTCACAAGAGTCTGTTGAAACGCTATGTGGATCCTGTGGTACCCCTCCCTGACCCTCCCTCGCCATCAGTGGTGGAGGGTGATCTCGAGTATGAGGTAGAGAGGATTGTCGATTCCAGACTGGTCAGGAACTCTCTTCAATACCTCATTCATTGGAAGGGTTTCGGTCCTGAGGATAGATCCTGGGTCCCTGCTAGGGATGTTCATGCTCCACGATTGGTTAAATCTTTTCATCGGGACTATCCGTCTAAACCATCTTTAGGGTCTAAGGGTCCGGAGGCCCCTCGTGGAGGGGGGGGGTACTGTCAGGTCTGGTCATCGGAGAACATAGGTTCTATGTTTTGTTTGGTATTCTGAGTTTTTGTGTGTTTCTGTTTAGTGCCTATGCCTTGAACCATGTTCACACTGTGGGTTGTTTTAGAGCCAACGCCCAGCTTCATGTTTGGTTTGTCTACTCAGGGTTAATACTCAGGTGCTGGCTGAGTGGCTTCTCTGAATCTGGTCCATTCAGAACCTGGGGGTGGGATATCTTCCTGCTTTTATTCCTATCTTTCTCTCTGCTCCTTGCTGGTTTTTGCAATATCCTTGCTATTCCTGCTTTCGTTGTATGGTGTATCCTTACTTCGTATTTGACCCTCGGCTTGTATTTAACTACTCTACCGTCTTCTGATTTTGTACTTCGTTATTCCTGGTTTTGACGCGGCTTCCTGACAATCCATTTGGTGTTTTGTCTGTCTTGTTTGTTGTCCCTGTTCCCTGCACTTTATTCAGTGTATTTCGCAGTCCTCGTGGTTGTCGCCCCACGGTTTAGCGTGGGTGAGGCAATAGGCAGGGACAGAGGGTTGGGTAAGCTCAGGGCACACGCTCCTCTGTTGTCTGTTTATCCCAACCTTGACATACACAAAATGTATTATTTCCTTTCTTTTCTGTAAAGTTTTTGGTAAAGCAACTACTATGATTCTACCTCAAGAACGGGGTGGTCCCCTACATATAACCCCTGTGATTCCACTAATAAATAGCACAATAGCATGCTATACCCTTCACCAATGTCCTTCTCCACTGTCTAGAGAAATATAGCTACACATTTCTATGCATTTTGAAGTAGGGATGAATGAATGAAAAATGTCTGCCACCCTCTGAGATCACTACACTAGTTCTGAGGGGAGGAAGAGAGCAGGTAAGCTACGGAGCATGTCAGTCCACCACTGAATGCAGAAAAGGAGGACCAGAACTTTGGCCATGGATCTTCACCAGTGTAGAGCATCAGTGTGCAGGCAGTGTGGTCTTTTAGTTGACCAATAAGGATTCGGTCGGTCGGACCCCTATAAATCAGTAAATTGATGCCATATCTTAGCAATATGATATTACTAACTTTATTGATGCAATGAAACTGAGAACATGAATTGGTAAATAGTTAGTAATAGCATATTACTAGGATATGTCATCATTTACTGATGTATGGCGGTCTGACCCACTGAATCCTCATTGGTCAATCAAAGGACCACACTACCTGCACACTGTGCAGGAGCTCCAACACAGACCCACTCTCTTGAATGGCACCGTGTTGTAGTTCCCTGCAGAATGGATGGCTGGAAGCATTGTTGTGCATGTGACATGCCAAAGGAACCTCATTCCATTGACTGGCTTCTGTTAACCTAATGATTCATTGGGTTAACAGAACCAAATCTACATCTTTGGTCCAAAACAGACATTAATGTATGTGAACCCTGCTGAGGGCATGATTCCCTGCATGCTGGTGTTCCTATCAAGTCATCTGGTTCTTGACAAGGTCATTCTGACTGCTATTAGTGGGCTAAAAAATGATGCCAATGTACAGCTGCCGAAGTTATTGGACAATGAGCAATGTAATGACGATTGACAAATCATGTCTGCTCTGTTTATTTCTATGTTTTCCCTTTCATTATCACAATATTTTCCGGATGAGTCTTTTAACACCACATTTTATTTACTAATGCTGTGATGATAGAAAGCCCAGCATAGAACATCTGCATAGTTACAATGGGACACTGATAAGGTTAGAGCTTCAAGGACTTGAAGAGCAGAATAGCAAGATGGGGGCTGGGAAAAAAAAACAATTCCCTCTTCCCAGCCTACATGGGAACTATGGTCTCATGATATCAAGTCATATACAAGTCATGCAAAAAAAAGGGTGAAATTTGTACTAAACTTGATGTTACATTGAAGGTAAATGACTATTTATAATGTTATTGGTATAATGTTATTTGGTTGGGAATCGTGCAGTATAGTTTTAGCAGCATCAATGGACTCCCCCCAAAAAAATCTACTGACCCGTCGCAAATAATTTGCAATCATACTTAACATACATTGAACTGTTAGCTGAAAAAGTCACTTGAAATTCCAAAAAATCCAAAAGGTTTTGATTTTTTGTCCCTGTCTCAGCCATGTCATAGGTAGCAAGTAGAGATAAACAAATTGATTACATTCTAATTGAATTCAACATGAATTTTCCAAAAATGTGAGTTGAAAACAAATGAAGGTGAAGAAGAAAGAAGATCACTTTACCCTGAGAGGTGTTTGTGTATACACACTGGCAAGCAAAAATGTTTGGGCTATTTCAAAAAGTGTAAAAAAATCGGTACGTTTTTACAGAGGCTGTCTGTTACCAGCAGCTACCATCTGATTACCAATAACTATATATCTCACTGTCACTTTGCAACTTTGTGACATTTCTAATTATATCTTGCTGTTAAGGGCCTTAAAAGGAGTTGCATACAGTCCTAGGAGACCCCAGTATGTCATCCACAACTTGTCAGAGATACTGGAACACTTTCAATTCGGGTCGAATTTATTCGGACCTGAATAAAATTGGCCAAACTATTTGGCTAATCAACTCTAGAAATCAAATCAGGAAATTTGCTTATCTTAGTAGTAGGTTCGCATTCACAAACTTTGATTGTAATGTCTTAATGCAACCTTATGATCCTAGAGCTGAGCGTCCAAAGTCACCATGTAGCCCTAGCCTAATTCTCCTGAATAAAGGGAGATACTCATATTGGTATGTTCAGCATTCATACTTTTATGAATTTATGTAATGTATCAATACATTTGGATTAGCACATATCTGACATACACCCTATTCTGAATTTGCCTGTTTCTGTAGCACAGAGGGTGCAAAGGTATCTCTAAGGGCTTGTTCACACGTCAGTTATTTGATCAGTTATTTCCATCAGTTTTTGTGAGCCAAAACCAGGAGTGGAGGCTCCACAGACATAAGGTATAATGAAAAGAATTGCACCTGTTCTGTGTTTGTGACTCGCACCTGGTTTTGGCTCACAATAACTGATGGAAAAAACTGAAGTCTGAACAAGGACTAATATGTTAGTAGTAGTGTAGTATAGTATAGGGCCCCATAGCTGTAATAAATATTTTCTGTAGAATTTCTGTTATTGTTTTTTTTTTTCATTTCATGTGTCTTTTCTACCATGTCTGGTATGGGCCACATAAACCACACTCTTAACCCTATCTAAAGCTTCTCGTGCTCACTGTCATCACTTTTTGAGTATTGCACTCGATAATCTTCTAAAAGGAGTGAAGTAAAGGAGTTGCTAATAGCTCTAATACGACTTCCTTCACAGAAAAGTGGTTGTCAACTCCATTTATCTTCTGGATTGACCAAATGAGTACAGTAATGTTTATTATACAAGCACTGCCTACCATTCATGGATAGCAAGATGTACCTGGCCCGTTTTTTATTTCTGACTAAAGTTATCCTCTGAACATTCATACCAACCTTTACTAATTTGGAGTTTTTTTAGAAGCCTATTGGATCATGCTGTACCCGATGTCCTTCCAATTAAAAAATATTGTGACATCAGATGATATATTATGGAGGCATCTCATAGTGTGCTGCTATATGAGGGAACCAGTATGTTGTCACATGGAATACCTATGGCTGTGTAGTACAGGGTTGCAGTCACGTGCTGATGCTGGTGTACGGGCATATACTATGTGCAGAGACCACACTTCATTGGCAATTTATTACTAGGAAGTCAGAGATCATCTTACAACAGGATGACTTTGCAGTGTGTGGGAATGGTACATGTAATATTTCATTTGTAAATATTAGGTCACAGCTAAAATATCCTACCTGAGGATGCAGAGTAAAGATATTTACCTATGTTTAATTCCCATGATAAGTATAAATATAATTAGAATCTTCATGGCCAAGCATTGGAGTCAGCAAAGTAACCTGCAACTACAGCTATTCAGACTTTTATGCTGTGAGGGACACTGTTAAGACACCTTTCACAATTGTACATGTCCTGCCAGACGTGCCTTTAAAACTCTGTACCCTGCAGTGGAAGAGTACTATTGTCCGCCATAGATTTAACTGTGAGAGCATTTAGCAATATATGGGGTCATTTATCAAACTGGTGTAAAGTAGAACTTGCTTACTTGCCCAAAGCAGCCAATCAGATTCTACCTTTCATTTTTGACAGCTCTTTTGGAAAATGAAAAGTGGAATCTGATTGGTTGCTATGGTCAACTAAGCCAGTTCTGCTTTTCATCAGTTTGTTAAATGACCTCAATAGTGTACAACGAACGCCATAACTCCCATCCTTGCCTAAATCCATACTGTACATCTCTATCTGGAAGAGAATTCTACTGTGTACAACTGGAAACCTTACTGCTATAGTTGGATGTACTACAACTCCCATTTTGCACAACATTAAAGAGAGACATTTATTCTTCTACCTCTGGCCTGATTTTCTTACTCCTATACCATACGTTGGCCTTTGCACTCCCATACCCTGCCTTGCACCCATACAGACACTTAACATCATGGGCACCTAAAGCGTGAAGATGTAGTTTATGATCAGTTCTTGTGGAAAGGACAAAGCTTTTAATTAATGATATAACATAGGGAAAGCTGTGTACATTTGCAAACAAAATACCAAAGGGTATGAAGTGCAGGGTAAACAGAAATACAACACTGGATATCATCATTGGGTCGATTTGTGAATAAATGTGATAGTAATGGTGTTGAGTTTTATTATCAATAATCAGAAGGCGTCTGATTAAACTGATATTATTGGTAAAAGATTTATGTTGAAGAAGATATCAATGAAGGAAAAGATATCAAAACAAATGTGTTATTCTTTTACACCACAATGTTTTATGAGTACACAGATGTAATGGAACTAAAAGGAAGTGATACATGTAAGGCCTCTTTCACACTTGCGGCAACACGGATCCGGCGGGTGAAGGGTGCCGCCGGATCTGTGCTGCCGCAGGTACACGTGTGGGGCCAGAACCACGCTCCGGCCCCACACATGTAAGACACTGTGTTGAGGAGGAGGGGGGGTTAAACTTACCTTTCTCTGCAGCTCCCGACCTGTCCCAGCGACGAGGAGGAAGACGGTGCACACAGTGGTAAGTTTCACCACAGTGCCACCTGCTGGAGGGGGGAGGGAGCTGACAGGGAAAAGGTAAAGGGACGGATCCGTCATGAACTCCATTGAAAGTCAATGGAGGATGGATTGACTTGCATTGGGGGACATTCCGGATCCGTCTTGGTGCGGATGCCCAGACCGAAGAGCAAACCGCAGCATGTTGCGGTTTGCTCTCCGGTCTGGAGACGGAAGAGAACTGAACGGAATGCTTTTAGTAGCATTCTGTTCTCTTCAGTTCAGTTTTGTCCCCATTGACAATGAATGGGGGCAAAACTGAAGTGTTTTTTTCCGGTATTGAGCCCCTATGACGGAACTCTATAGTGTGAAAGTAGCCTTACATTGTTATCACTTGACAAAGGCCATCTAAGACCACTGAAAAAATCAGATTGCCATTGTTTATTGTGTTAAGAATGAAAACCACTATAAAGTGCAAATTGCTAAATATATCAATTTGTTTTTGTTTGAAGAATTAGTACCAATTGAGTATATGTTGGGTTGGGTATTATTATTGAGTTTAGCTTAATATAAAGACAACTTGATAAGATATAGGGTTTAATAAAATTAATTTTGCTTTAGCAGAGGACCTCTATGGTTTCATTGGACAATGTTATGTAAAAGCGGTGTTGGACCGACAAAAGTCATAATGGGACATTTGTTTTGTTTAAATGACACACTTGATGCTTTGACAAACATACTCCACCCCATCAATGGCTTAAATTGCCATAGGCTGTTATTCTGGACTGAGCTAAAACCCATGGACTGATCTATATTGAACGGAATTTATTTTGAAATTGAGTTTTTTCTTCTAAAATAAGTAGAACTGTTCAAGTTTGTTTTCAATTATATTTTCCCTAAGTGCAGGCCATATCAGTTGTTTAGCAGGGCCAGGCCTGACAGCCTCAGTGCTTAGGTGCTGCCCAAGTTAACAACACCAAGTGTGGTAAAATATAGCTTTTGGTGGCCTGTCTGCCACCCAAGAAAAGACTTTAGTTATTAGGCTACTTTCACACTAGCGTTAATATTTTCCGGTATTGAGATCCATCATAGGGGCTCAATACCGGAAAAAAACGCTTCTGTTTTATCTCCATTCATTGTCAATGCGGACAAAACTTAACTGAACAGAACGGAATGCTCTGAAATGCATTCAGTTCCGTTCTCATACCGTCCTGGGACGCGGACCAAGGATCCATTTTTTCTGACACAATCTGACATAGTACAAAACGGATCCATCCCCCATTGACTTTCAATGGTGTTCATGAGAGATCTGTCTTGGGTATATTAAAGATAATACAACCGGATCCGTTCATAACGGATGCAGATGGTTGTATTATCAGTAACGGAAGCGTTTTTGCTGAACTCTGCCGGATTCAGCCAAAACTCTAGTGTGAAAGTAGCCTTAGTCTGCCGTGCTTAACATGGTTAAGTGCTTAACAACAGACAAAAGTCTACCCAAGATTTTCTATAGTACACCAACCAACCAGCAGGGCTGATGACATTACTAAAAGGAGGCTTTGAAATCTGCTCTTAGAAATGTGAATATACCTACAATCTCTGCATCAACATCAACACAGAGAAAGGAGGGGTAAAAGACTGAGCTAGACAAAATTACAAAGATTATGTTTTTATGAGAAAGATTGGAAAAAGATGAGATTAACAAGAGAAAGAGATGCCCATGCTTACAGTACAAGAAACTGTGCCTTTAAGAAGATAAGAAGCAAAGAAGAGTTTTCTGAAATAAACTCTTGTTAGTCCAACATACATAGAGTTTTTGTTTTGTTTTTTGAGAAGCTTAGTGGTGCAAGAGTGTTTTTTTGTTAAACAATTAGGGGCAGTATTCTTTAATGAATAGGGTTTCTAGGTTATGTAAAATATATTACTTATTTTGTAGATACCTTTGTGGAATTTGCTTTGAAGCTAAGGCATACCACAGTGTGATAACCATTGCATATATATGATTTTCATTGTCATTGTTTTATTGATAGCCTTTTAGAACAAAATTATTCCAAATGATTAAAGGTGGATTAACGTGTGATGATGAGTTTCTGATCATTTGGACTCCATTTTATATCTGTTCATATTAAACTTTATTTTGTTTCTGTTAGCGCCATTGTGGCCTGTGAATGAACTGAAGATTTCTTTAGAATTGTTTGTGGAAGGGAATTATACTTCGTGTGAATATATTTTCACGGTTTTTTTTGGGATTCTGATTCATTGCGGATCTGGGAATTAGATGCTCCGGAATGATAACAGAGGAACAAGAGTTACACAGTGACCCTTTATAGTGCGCATGTCCTAGCTACATTCTACTAGGGATTGGAGATTTTTGTTTAATCTGTATAAAGCTGTACCCCTTCAGGGAAGAGGTCAGAAGCTCATCCTATGGGGGTGAGCATCTTGCATAGGGACCTAATCGGTGTTTTCCGAATCAAGGGCTTCCCAGCTGATGTGTCACTGTCATATGATGTCATATGTCATGTGATGTAAGTACCTTCATTCTGGATGTAGTCAGGATTCCAGTTGAAGTGTTTATGTAATTGTGTATTATATTATTTGTATATAGATAAGTGCAAAAGAAAGACATTATATCATTATATGTATATACTACTTATTATATTTAATAAAATTATATTAACTTCCTTTGAAGTGTAGTTGTAGTTTTAGTTAAGAGCCTCTCTTTAAAGAGTATCCAAGCCTGAAGTCTTTTTCTTATCAGCAAAACAGCACCCCAACTACCATCAGCCTGGAGCCATTGAGCCAAGGTGTGCCCTGAGGGAAGAAATGGTGCGTCCTCATTTCACTACATGGCCCTAAGGAGCAGGGGTGCACCTAGCCTTTCTGCTGCCTGAGACAAAACCTGAAACAGTGCTCCCCTCCCCAATGCCAATTTCTTAGCCTAATCCCTTCCCTTTCAGCCTATGGCACTTCGGCTGCCTCCCACTTGCCCCTACCTGGTGCTGCCTGAGGCGATCACCTCACCTGGCCTCATTGGTGGTGTACCCATGGTAAGGAGCCACGCACACAGAACTGACCCTATTACAAAGTTTAAATTTATCGAGCATGCATTACAACCTGTAAATGCGCTTATCTTAACCACTTAATGACCAGACTTAGCCCAGGTCTTATGGACTAGACGCTTTTTGTAAATTAAGTGGTTGTGGTGGTAAAACTTTTATTTCTGGGCTACCAAAATAGTTATTTGTGGGGGGTTTTTCATGACATATAAGGTTGTTTATTATTATCGTTACGTTTTTCAATACATTTTTTTAATTTTGGGAAAATGGCAAATAAAAAAATATATATATTTCTTCAATTTATAGCTCTTTATTATTTAAACTTGACACCAAAAATTAATTATCAACATGAGTTTCCTAATTTGTGTTGGTCATTTTGACTCAGCTACAGGGAAAAGCAGCTCCTGTGGTGATAATAATCACTAGCAGAGCTGATCTTGGGTTTCAAAGATCTAGCAGCTCCACCGATGATGATGAAACTGTGACCATGTGATTGCCAGGTCCAATAGACTAATAGACCACTATGCACACTGGAAAAGAGAATGCTCTCTAGAAGGCTCTCCTCTAGGTCCCCCCTGATAGCTTGGCACCATACCTGCTCCTGCTAGATTGCAACGTGCTCCGTAGATATACAGTATTGGGTTATTGAAACAAACACTGCATGGACTCTACATAAAATTATGGCAGCTATGCAGGAATTAATTTACCTTTTGAGAGACGAAAGTGATCACTTCAGCAGGTCAGACTTTTTTTTGCAAACAATTCAATTTTAAAACAAGTTTTTCAAAGTTAAATCGCCTTTCTAAGGTCAAGCAGTTTTGAATGTCCCTTTCTAATACTGTCAGCTCATTTCATGTTTCTGTGAAGCTTTCCTTAGCTGCATTTGCACTGTTCTCAGATCTTTGTATTGTCTTATTGACCTTACAGATAAATTCTGAAAGACAGAACACAGGCACATAAAATATCACAGTATAGACCAGTGATTGCATCTTGATTGATTGTCTCTTTTATATTTTTTATTGTATGCATTGTATGTACATACAATTAGACCACACAAGTATGGTCAGTTATATTAGTCTGTTCACGCTGAGTAAATTAATGAGACTTTGATACCTATAGATAGGAGAGTAGGTGTATACTTGTTACAGTCAGGGCTGTCATAATGATTATCTCTGCCTTGGGCTTCCTTCTACATCCACCATCTTGGACCCCACTGTTTAGATTTGGTGAACAACTGGGAAGATAACATCACGTATTTTCTGGTATACTGGAATAAAGATTATGGGGCACATTTATTAATACTGGCGTTTTAGACGCTGGTCTTAATAAAGCCCTACGCTGGTGGTGGATCCACCAAAGTTATGTAGAGACGCTGGCCTCTACATAACTTCAGCAGATCCATCGCCGCTTCTGAATGTCAGACAGCTTCCTAAAACAGGCATAGAAAATGGTAAATGAGAGGGGCCTGCCAGCCCGTTCCTTTCTCTGTCCACAGCACGCCCCCTTTTTTAGACCTGGCGTGAGCGGGGAAAAGTCGCAGATTGAGCTGCAAAGGACCTTTGCGCCGCAATCTGCGCCAGATATACGCCTAGGTGTATTTCTGTTTCATAAATGACCTCCTCCATTCTGAGCTCAGGTAGAGGCTCTCTCCATTACAAGCATGAGCTCTGGAGTCCTGTCAATATATTCAGTTCACTGAAAAAATACACAGATATGATCGACTCATATATAGGGAATTCACTGAAATGTCAAAGGGCTATAATAAACTACAACAACTAATTTAATTGTTACGCAAAACTTGTTGGAGCCATAACCTTGCAGGCTGTAGAGATAATAGATCAGACTAGCAAGGTGTCTACCCTATGTAAATATTGGGGTAGACAGGCATGGGATTCAGCCAGTTCCCTCAGGTTCTCCAGATCCGGTTGTTAAAATTACAGATCCGGCTGGCAGCTGGAGATGAGTCCTTCCATTCCATAGTTTAGCTCCTTAGGCTTTTTAAAAGTTGGGTGGTATGTGTGTGTAATGTGTATATATAGTATATTTGTGTGTGTGTACCATGTATATGGTGTATTTGTGTGTGTTTCATATATGTGATGTATATGTAAACATGTGCTCTGGGGTAGTGGGGGAGTTTTCTGCATTCTGGTTGGTCCTGTTAGTTCATGTGAGGAGAGCAAAGGCTTATGGGAAGTGAGGGAAATACAGGATGGCCTCAAGGACAGGACAAACATCACCACAGGAAGAGCAGCTGAGGCCATTTTAGGAAGATGCTGTAATAGAGACACAGAGAAATAGAGTTGTTAAGGGATGAATAAAGAAATCAGAAAGGTAAAATTAACTGAAAAATAAAGCTTCATGAATATCTGCCCTTCAGCATCACATATGTTAGGAATTTCATTTTTGGTAGTGAAATGGCAGTTACACTTTAACACAGAGCAGGTGCAGATCTTTCTGTTATATCTTATGTCTGAGGAGGCTCGAATCCTGGTCTTGGCTCGTGAACACTGATGGAAATGGCTGACCATAGAAATGGGCAGTTCCCATTCATTTGTTTAGAGCCGATGGAAATAGCCGAGCCAGTGCTCGGCTATTTTTGGCGGCCCCATACAAATGAATGGAGGGCGGCCACGCATGCGCGGTGTGCCCTCCTTCACTTTCGGGGCCCGTTCTCGATATAGGTGCGGGTCCTAGCGGTGGGACCCGCACCTATAAGACAATGGGGGCATATCCTAGCGATATGCCCCCATTGTCCAAGATGGGAATAACCCTTTAATTATTGCTGTGTAGCCAATAGTGAATTAGCTAACTACCAGCCTTTATAAGTGCTCTGAATCTTGGGGATATAAGTAGTTACTACAGCTAATGTTCTCTCACAGTAGTGATGTTTTATTGATGAGGCGTACAGTGAAGCTATGCTCAGGTCCCTCGCTTCCCTCAAGCAAGCCCTGGTGCACTGCAGGGAACGTCTGCAAAGGGAAACTGATTCTGTTAGTGACAGGACTGAGATCGCTTGCTGCCTCTGCCCCTAAATTGCTGTTTATTATTGCTTATTTGTAACTAAAATAATCGCAGACCCTGCACATTTCCCATATCATTTCTCTTTAAGGGTTTGTAGGACAAACCTTGTATAGTTAGTGAGATTACAGGTACATGTTGTTGCACATTTCATTTTACAGCCTGACATCAAGGTGTCTCTATAGATAATAGCCGCTCACACCACGTGCCCATGTCCACCGATGTGACACTTTTCCGGGCAGACATGGGTGCCAATCCAACTTAAAAAATGCACACAATTATCATTTTGGTGATTCTCTGTAAAACAAGACAAGAATTCCATTTTTTGCGGCTTATTTGCCGCAAAAAACCCCCGAAACAAACAAAAACTAAAAAGATATTAACCCTTAAAGGACCTGGCGATTTTCTGTTTTTGCGTTTTTGTTTTTCACTCTCTGTCTTTCCAGTCATAACTTTTTTATTTTTCCATTCACATAGCCTTATGAGGGCTTATTTTTTTGTGGGACCATTTACGTTGAACACAATGTAGTGGATAGTGGGAAAATTCCAAATGGGGTGGAATTGATTTTTATGGCATTTACTATGTGGTAAAATTGACCTGTTACCTTCATTCTCCAGGTCAGTATGATTACAATGATACCACACTTGTATAATTTTTCTTGTATTTTAATACTGAAAAAAATTAAAAACCTTGAAAAAAAAATATTTTTTGTCATCACCGTATTCTGACCCCTATAACTTTTTTGTAGTTATAGGTACGGAGCTGTGTGAGGGCTCATTTTTTGTGGGGTGATCTGTACGTTTCTGTGATACCATGTTGAAGTGTGTATGACTTTTTGATCACTTTTTATAACCTTTTTTTGGGGAGTTGAAGTGACAAAAAATGACGAATTGGCTGATTTTATTTTTTCACCATATGGGATAAGTATTGTTATATTTAATAGTACGGGTGTTTTAGCATGCGCCGATTCCCATGATGTGTATTGTTTTTATTGGTTAAGGCTACTTTGAAATCTGTGTTTTTGCTGGATCCGTCATGGATCAGCAAAAATGCTTCCTTTAGGATAATACAACCAGATTGTATTAACTTTAAAATAGCCATGACGTTTTCTTTTGTGTCCGAGAAAACGGATCCGGCACCATTAGCTTAAATAGTGTTCTGTCTTGCTCTGCATCCCATGACGCTGCTTGCAGTAATTTTCTGTCTGGCATGGGAACGCAACCAAACGGAACGGAATGCATTCTGGTGCACTCCATTCTGTTCATTTCAGTTTTTTCCCCATTGACAATGCTCATGTTAAAGTAGCCTAAGTATTTTTGTTTTGGTGAAAGAGGGTTGATTTGAACTTGTATATTTTTTTAATATTTTTTTATATTTTTTAAAAGTGGCAATCATTAGATTGCCAATTGTGTTCATTGATGGCTATATAGCCATCATTGAACACTTCATTTTCAATATAACAGTACAGTGCTGCCACCTTGTGTTTATATATTCCACTAATAGCAACTGAAGCCTGCTTGAGGCTTCGGGCTATTAGAACAGCATAACAGGTTCCCCGATCTCAGCTGGGGAACACTGTTACGGGAGCGCGACTCCAGCTTCTGGACTGCTCAGATGCTATGGTCACATTTGACCACGGCATCTGAGGGGTGAAATGTATGTGGCCGCTCAGATGCCGCAATCACATTTTACTACGGTATCTGAGGGATGAAATGTATGCGATCAGTCTTATGGCTGATCGCATACACGGGTCTCTGCTATTTAAAACAGAAGAAACTTGACGGCCATGGTGCCCACTGCATGCGAGAGTGGGCACCATGTTTCAAGATGCAATTTCGGCCGTACATACAGTACAGACCAAAAGTTTGGACACACCTTCTCATTCACAGAGTTTTCTGTATTTTCATGACTATGAAAATTGTAGATTCACACTGAAGGCATCAAAACTATGAATTAACACATGTGGAATTATATACTTAACAAAAAAGTGTGAAACAACTGAAAATATGTCTTATATTCTAGGTTCTTCAAAGTAGTCACCTTTTGCTTTGATTACTGCTTTGCACACTCTTGGCATTCTCTTGATGAGCTTCAAGAGGTAGTCACCTGAAATGGTATTCCAACAGTCTTGAAGGAGTTCCCAGAGATGCTTAACACTTGTTGGACCTTTTGCCTTCACTCTGCGGTCCAGCTCACCCCAAACCATCTCGATTGGGTTCAGGTCTGGTGACTGTGGAGGCCAGGTCATCTGGCGTAGCAGCCCATCACTCTCCTTCTTAGTCAAATAGCCCTTACACAACCTGGAGGTGTGTTTGGGGTCATTGTCCTGTTGATAAATAAATGATGGTCCAACTAAACGCAAACCGGATGGAATAGCATGCCGCTGCAAGATGCTGTGGTAGCCATGCTGGTTCAGTATGCCTTAAATTTTGAATAAATCCCCAACAGTGTAACCAGCAAAACATCCTCCATGCTTCACGGTGGGAACCAGGCATGTAGAGTCCATCTGTTCACCTTTTCTGCGTCGCACAAAGACACGGTAGTTGGAACCAAAGATCTCAAATTTGGACTCATCAGACCAAAGCACAGATTTCCACTGGTCCAATGTCCATTCCTTGTGTTCTTTAGCCCAAACAAGTCTCTTCTGCTTGTTGCCTATCCTCCTTAGCAGTGGTTTCCTAGCAGCTATTTTACCATGAAGGCCTGCTGCACACAGTCTCCTCTTAACAGTTGTTGTAGAGATATGTCTGCTGCTAGAACTCTGTGTGGCATTGACCTGGTCTCTAATCTGAGCTGCTGTTAACCTGTGATTTCTGAGGCTGGTGACTCTGATGAACTTATCCTCCGCAGCAAAGGTGACTCTTGGTCTTCCTTTCCTGGGGCAGTCCTCATGTGAGCCAGTTTCTTTGTAGGGCTTGATGATTTTTGTGACTGCACTTGGGGACACTTTCAAAGTTTTCCCAATTTTTCGGACTGACTGACCTTCATTTCTTAAAGTAATGATGGCCACTCGTTTTTCTTTACTTAGCTGCTTTTTTCTTGCCATAATACAAATTCTAACAGTCTATTCAGTAGGACTATCAGCTGTGTATCCACCTGACTTCTGCCCACCACAACTCATGGTCCCAACCCCATTTATAAGGCAAGAAATCCCACTTATTAAACCTGACAGGGCACACCTATGAAGTGAAAACCATTTCAGGTGACTACCTCTTGAAGCTCATTAAGAGAATGCCAAGAGTGTGCAAAGCAGTAATCAAAGCAAAAGGTGGCTACTTTGAAGAACCTAGAATATAAGACATATTTTCAGTTGTTTCACACTTTTTTGTTAAGTATATAATTCCACATGTGTTAATTCATAGTTTTGATGCCTTAAGTGTGAATCTACAATTTTCATAGTCATGAAAATACAGAAAACTCTTTGAATGAGAAGGTGTGTCCAAACTTTTGGTCTGTACTGTATACGGCAGAGGTCGCGAAGGGGTTAAAAAATGTTGTACAACCCAAAATAATACTAATGAAAAGTATAAGCTGTGCCACAAAAAATCAAGCCCTCACACAGCTCCATAGAAAGAAAAAAATGTATTGGATGCGTGAATGCAAAAACATTTATGGGATGAGATGTTTCTATAAACTGCAGTATTGGGGTATAAATATTGAGGTTTGTTTGGTTGTTAACCCTTGCTGTGTTACAGGAAAAAAATTGATTAAAATGGAAAATCTGCAAAAAATGAAATTTTTAAATGTCACCACCATTTTGCTGTAATTCTTGTGGAACACCTAAAGGGTTAACAAAGTTTCTAAAATCAGTTTTAGATAATGTTAGGGTGCATTCACATCACCGTTAGGGCTTCCGTTCAGGCTTTCCGTTATAACATCGTTATAACGGAAAGAAACGGAATCCCTAGGACGGACATCAAAACGGACACCTTTAAGAGGCATTCCGTTTTGATCCGTCATAATAGAAGCCTATGGCCCTGCATAACGGATCCGTCTGGATGCCGTTATGCTGGACGGAAAACAAAGTCCTGTCGACAGGACTTTGTTTTCCGTCCAGCATAACGGCATCCAGACGGATCCGTTATGCAGGGCCATAGGCTTCTATTATGACGGATCAAAACGGAATGCCTCTTAAAGGTGTCCGTTTTGATGTCCGTCCTAGGGATTCCGTTTCTTTCCGTTATAACGATGTTATAACGGAAAGCCTGAACGGAAGCCCTAACGGTGATGTGAATGCACCCTTAGGGGTGTAGTTTCTAAAGTGTTATAATTTACTGGTGATTTCTATTACTTAAGCTCAAAGTCACTTAAGAAATAAATCGGTCCTTAACCACTTCCCGTCCGCCCATAGGATATAAACGTCCGGGAAGTGGTTAGTTATCTCTGAATGGACGTTTCTGAACGTCCATTCAGAGATAGCAGCTGCACGCTAATCGTACAGCTGCACAGTGGGGTACCGTTCCCAGGGGTCCCTGCCTTCAGATTTATTTTGTCGCCTCACCTACCAAAAAACATAATATCAAACAATCAAAAAGTCGTATGCATCCCAAAAGGGTAGCAATAAAAACGTCACCTCATCCGCAAAAAATGAGCCCCCACACAAGATCATAGCCAGAAAAATTTAAAAAAATGGCTCTTAAAAAATTGCAACACAAAAACATGATTTTTTTTCTAAAAATGCTCTTATTGTGGAAAACGTAAAAAAAAAAAAAACATAGACATATTTGGTATCGTTGCATCTGTAACAACTGGCTCTACAAAAATATCACATGATCTACCCCATCAAGTGAACGGTATAAAAAAAAATATAGAAAAATGCCCCTAAACTGCTTTTTTTTTTGTTAACCTCCCAAAAATTAGATTAAAAAGTGATCAGAAAGCCGGATGTACCCCAAAATGGTGCCAATAAAAAGCACAGCTTGTCCCGCAAAAAATAAGCCCTCACGCAGCTCAGTCCACAAAAAATTTAAAAAGTTATCGCTCCTAAAAACCATGACAGAAAATTTCATGTTAGAAAATGCAGATGCTACTCCTCCCCTTCTGAGCCCTGGCGTATCCCCAAATAACAGTTTACAACCACATGTTGAGTGTTTCTGCAAACTGCAGAATCGGGGTAATAAATATTGAGTTTTGTTTTGTTGTTAACCCTTGATGTGTTACAGGAAAAAAATGATTAAAATGGAAAATCTGCAAAAAAAGTGAAATTTTGAAATTTCACATCTATTTTGCTTTAATTCCTGTGGAATACTTAGAGGGTTAACACCATTTCTAAAACCAGTTTTGAATAGTTTGAGGGGTGTAGTTTCTAAAATGGGGTAATTTATGGGTGCTTTCTATTATGTAAGCCCACAAACTGACTTCAGAACTGAACTGGTCCTTTAAAAAGTTGATTTTGCCATTTGCAAAAATTGCGTCTAAAATTCTAAACCTTCTACTGTCCTAAAAAAATAAAATGACACTACCAAAATGATGCCAACATAAAGTAGACATATGGGGAATGTAAATTAAAAAGTATTTTATAGGGTATCACTATCTGTCTTAAAAGCAGAGAGATTCAAATTTAGAAAACAGTGAATTTTTTCAAATTTTCGTTAACTTTTGGATCTTTTTATAAATAAAATTAAAACTTATAGACTCAAATTTACCATTAACTTGAAGTACAATGTGTCACGAGAAAACAGTCTCAGAATCGCTTGGATAAGTAAAAGTGTTCCAAAGTTATTACAATATGAAGTGACACATGTCAGATTTGCAAAATTAGGCCTAAATTAGGGTAAATGGCCCAGATCTGAAGTGGTTAAAAAAGTCAGTATTGGAAATGTTTTTGAACATTTGAATCAGTTAATAATCAGTAACTAAAATAATTGCAGAGAAATACTTTTGACATTAAAATTCCTCCACATACCTCTGTCATGCGCATCTGCCACAACTGGCACTTGATGTTGAGGCAATATGTAAAAGGGTCTGTTCTGTGTGTTGCCTTAGGCCAGTTTCACACTTCTATTGAATGGGGCCAGGCTGACTTCTGGCAGCATATGTGTGCAAACGGCAGTACAAATCCGACAAGCTGTTCCCCAGTGTGAAACTCGCCTTAGATGAAATTAAAGACCTCACTCAAAGATGGTGCAATTGGAGGCTCTGTTCAGGGCCGTCATCACAGATTCCATCAAAAAGACTAGTCCTGCTCTCTCCCACGTGGTGACGTCATCACGCATATCGCAGGTCCTTTGACAGGTCCTATTCAGTGAAGATAGAAGAAACTGCTGCTGCGCGATCAAGTACACAAGGCCATATTGATTTGCATTCTGTCTTAAGAATGTTATTATTTTCTGATATAACCATGTTATAACGTAAAATAATAAAGTGAAGTTCTGGTCCCTATTGACTTCAATGGGGTTCAGGTTTGGGGTCAAGTTCAGGTCCCGCACCCGAACTTTGACATGTAGTTCGGCCATACCCGGCGAACCCGAACTTCCGCGGTTCACTCATCGTATCCATAGTACAGGAAGCTGTCTGGAACCACTCCAATGCTTTAAGGGACACCTCCAGTTAATAGTTGTCCATAGGCAAGGCAGCCCCAAGTAAGGCCACAGCCAGTGATGGAAAGGACAAAAGGGTGGTGACTCATCTCCAGCAGGAACTCAGGATCAAAATGGTGGTGAGCTGTCTGGCCTCACTCTTCTTTCACAGACAAGACAGGTTTGCTGCTGTAGCTCTATGTCAGTGCCACACAGCCTGTCACAGTTACACCTAAAAGTAGCGCTATGTTGGTTCCAAGTTGGCAGAAGGTGGGGGCAAGTAGACAGGTTCACAATATCATAGAGCAGCACAAAATACTACCACAGCAGAACCAAACACGGCATCCCAAAGGGAATGTGGAGAGGATGGGATCAGTAGTGCTTAATTTGGTCACAATGTTCATGGTGGCTGCTCTATCTCCACTAAACCTCCCTCACTCCCAAGGCTGGCACAGTGATGATGTGGTCGTATCTTAGATGTTTTGAGTAATAGTTTCCCCCGGGCACACCCTGTGAGATGTCTCCTGGCTGGTGGAGGGTTGATGATGTGCAAATTAATAGGCAGGGGGCAGGGAAATGGTAAAACAAGCAACTTACGTTTCCTTTACTTGCCCAGGATTTGAGGGGTACAATCTCTCCTTGCGTGAGGAGATTTATAGGTCATACATGCCTCCCTGGAATTCTGGGAAGAAAGGGATGCTGGCTTATTTAATATCCGAGTTATATCTCAAAGCCTATTTAAAGGGTCGCACATTGACTTATAGGATAGCTGCCCTACATCTGGTCGCATTAGAGGCAGAGCTTGTTAAGAGCTCATTTGCATCAATTTCTTCTCTTTACTTGACCAGTGATAGAACTATTCTAATTAAGCAAGCAGGAGATGGTCTTTAACACCACTTTAACTGAGCAAGAGCAAAATCTTTCCCGATAAGAGCAATCAGTTTCTCTTGGCTATAGCATTCCCAGTTGTGGTGCACAACAATATACTTTTCTGCAGTTTCTGGCAGTGAGGTGCTTGACATCCATATTTTCCAAAACAGCAACGAAAGCTGCAAAGATGATGCTAGACCGGCCAGAAGCCTAAATATTAACCTAGCAAAAGCTATAGGGTCTTAACCTTACTCCGGGTTGTGCCCACAGGCAAAACACATGCAGACTCTTACTCAAACTGGTCTGCGCTTCTCTCTCTAGCTCACCAATTCAATAACTGTACAAGTCACTTACATAGGAAACAAGAACTAACTAGCCAGTGCAGTTCCACTCTCCTTCTTGGAAAAACCTTTACCCTTTTACCCAGGATCAGACCTAGTCCAGCCTCAGTGGTTCAAAATGAAAGCATATTTAAAGGAGTTTTCCCATGACTAATGTAAAAAATGAAAATCATAGATCATATAGTACATGACAATATTTTTCTAACAAAGCTAGAACCAGCCCTGTACCTCACATGGATCCAGAGATCTCTCCATTCATTGCTTTGCTAGATTTATATCTAGCTAACAGCTCAAGGGGAGTGTCTATTCTGCTACAGCTAAGGGTGTGTGTCTCAGCTCCCCCTATCACAGCTCAGGAGGCGTGTTCATGCTCTCCCTATCACAGCTCAGGAGGCAGTTGAAGAATGAAACTGAGCATGTGTGATCATCTCAGTGAGCTGGACAGAGAAATAAGAAAAAAACAAACAGCAGGTGGCACTATACAGATACATTTTATTGAATAACTCAGTAGTTAGGTTAAATTTTTAATTGCATGTAATTATAAAAGGATTCAGATCCAGGTGCGGGTTTGAAAACTAGCATATTTTTTATGGGACAACCCCTTTATAGACACATGGACAAGAAACATATCACACAAGATACATGACACATGGACAACATAACACATCACACAAAGCATAAAATATCAATTTTTAACCCACTAATAGTGTAGGACACTACACAATATCACAGTGCATCACAAAACACTACCCCAGCAGAACCAAAATCCACAGTGCAGCACAAAATACTGCCCTAGCAAAACCAAATACCACAGTGCAGCACAAAATACTGCCACAGTAGAACCAAATACCACAGTAAAGCATAATATACTGCTCCAGCAGCGCCAAATAACAAGACAAAATTCCCCCAATAAGGTGCCTTCTGTGCTGGCCAATGACATTTTGTCCTCCTCCCCAAGTATTACATCCAGTCATGTCTCCTCTGATTGTAGGTGTTCTCTTTCTTCATCTTCTCCATTTGGCTCAGAACTCCATGATTACTTTTTTAAAGCAACATCTTGTCTCTGTAGAATTTGCCACACTACCTTAGATTCCTCATTTTTCCATCATCTTCTTCACAATCACCATGGTGCTTGAACAGTGTCATCCTGTTGCATCCCCATCCCGTGCCGACTGTCCTCCCCAATGCCACCAAATACTATGCTGCAGAAAAAAGTGCCCCCAGAAATATTAGTAAGAAAAATAATTGTGCCAAGTCGAGTCCAGTCAAGAGTTACAGACCTCCTATATTGGCCCAGTACTAATATTCTCCTCAGAGTGGCTTCAATTGAAATAAAGCCCCCCTGTAGTGTCCTCAGTAGTAATGAAGCTCCCTAAAGTGACCTAGTATCAATAATGCCCTGTAGTGACCTGAGTAGTTATAAAGCCCCCTATAGTGCTCCCAGTAATAATAATACCCTGTTAGTGCCTCAGTAATAATAATGTCCCTATAGTACCCCCAGTAATAATGCCCTTATAATACACCATTAATGATAATGCCCTCTATACTGCCACAGTAGTGATAATATTGCCCCTATAGGGCCCCCAGTAGTATGTTTCCCCAAAGTGCCTCATTAGAGATTACAAAACAAAAACAAAAGGCGACTTACCTTTCAGGGCTACTGCCCATTACTTACCACGCGACTCATCTATGGACAAACCGTCAACAATCTTCACAGCTCACTGAAGAAGGCTTCTAGCCGAAAACGTTTTGAGCTATTTAGTTGTTTGACTTTATTCACTTCAATTAAAGAAATATTCACAACAACCGTGGAGTTCAGGAACTTTACCTACTCAGAGAGTGACACCAGAGCCACCAGAGGAGAGATGGTGGCCTCATAGTTCCAGCACAAAGTTCTGATGGATGCTGGTGGCATCAACAGCAAGCAGGGTTAGAGTGGTCTCCTGTCACTGAGCAGAACTCAAGGCCATTCACACAGAAAAGAGGACCTACTGTGTAGAATGATTTTTGTAAGGGAAGGGCAAAGAGACCAGATCCCAGAATATCACTGAGGGGTTATAGGGTTGGGACTATTGCACAGTATTGTTCTTGGCTGAATTCAAGAAACTGCTTTCATTAGTAAGATAGAGCCTTACTGGTTGCCCAAATCTGTGTTTTGCCCTTCCCCTTGCTTTTTGCAACTTGGCACTAGTTGGCAGGATGGCTGTAAATTACATGTCATTACATGACTGTAATGTTGCCCCACAGTTTTAAAAGTAGAATTTCCCTTCAGCACATTGGATACAAAGCAAGAAGAAAATTATTACTGCAACCAGAAAGGGATTGAATAGATTTCCCAAACCGGGACAGGCCTTCTCTGGCAATGCTACAGAAGAGATTCTTTGCCTTTCCTTACAAAGATGGTGAGATGTTGCTTCAATGGCTGTGGTATGACCCAATTTCAACTGTATATATCCATGTACATGTATACTGCTTGTAATCTTCAGTATCTGCTATTTCTCTGTATATATGGGCACTGCACAGTACCACTTCTCCTGTCACGTATACTGGGTATAATCCTCAGTATCTGTTGTTATTCTGTATATATGGACACTGCACAGTACCACTTCGTTTGTCCTGTATACTGGGTGTAATCCCAGTAAGTACTACATGGTAAAACACTGGGTAACACTGACATGGAAAAGGACTGAGGAATTTTAGTGAACAGCAAACTAAGCTGTATAAACCAGTGTCAGACAGCTGCTGCCAAGGACAATAAGATAATGGGTTGCATCAAAAGAGGCATACAGTAGATGCCCGTGATGAGAACATAGTCCTGCCACTTTACAAATCACTAGTCAGACCACACATGGAGTACTGTGTACAGTTCTGGGCTCCTGTGAACAAGGCAGACATAGCAGAGCTGGAGAGGGTTCAGAGGAGGGCAACTAAAGTAAAGACTGGAATGGGTGGACTACAGTACCCAGAAAGATTATCAAAATTAGAGTTATTCACTTTAGAAAAAAGACGACTGAGGGGAGATCTAATAACTATGTATAAATATATCAGGGGTCAGTACAGAGATCTTTCCCATCATCTATTTATCTCCAGGACTGTGACGAGGGGACATCCTCTGCGTCTGGAGGAAAGAAGGTTTGTACACAAACATAGAAGAGGATTCTTTACTGTAAGAGCAGTGAGACTATGGAACTCTCTGCCTGAGGAGGTGGTGATGGTAAGTTCACTAAAAGAGTTCAAGAGGGGCCTGGATGTATTTTTGGAGGGTAATAATATTACAGGTTATAGTTACTAGAGATGGGTCATTGATCCAGGGAGTTATTCTGATTGCCTGATTGGACTCCTATGACACCTTAACATTTTGGAAGTATTACATTTTATAATACATAAGCACATGTGACGTAAAACTAGAGCTAAATCTCCAAGCCAGCTACATTAACATAAGTGTCATCCTGTGTACTGAACAGAGAAATGCACTGATGCATGTGTGATGGGAGCATCCAGGTCAAATGCATATATGTTACTCCGTTAAGTAATAAATTCTTAATGTGCATTAACCAACTTACTGTACAGCAGCCTTAAAAGAACGCCAATTACATGTATAATTTAATGGTATAGTGTACTAAAGAAAATTAAACAACTGATGCGTGCCTTATTAAAGCCGAACTACATGTATTATTGTAGGGTCTAATGTTACTTTTTTATATCACATGATTAGAGATGAGCGAATCATTCAAAATTTTATTCGCCGAACATTCATCGAACTTTTCATAAGATTCGTATAGTCGACGAATATATTAGTTGAATCTGCGTACAAAATATACGTTATTATGTGGCGTTTAGCGAACATTCGCTCACTAATAATGAACGTTCTGTTTTAAAAGGTACGCAATTTCTTTGAACACGTACGCATGAGCGTACAAATTGCGTACGAAAATGAAGGGCTTTGCTGGAGAGGAATGGTGGAGCAGGAGGAACGCTCTGAGTCTGACCCCTGGCTACATATGGATACTGTATCAGCAGATGACAGCAGATCATCCGGCTGATACTGAGATGAGCGTGCCATCCACTCCACTACCTCACCCACTTTCTCCTCCACTACAATTTTGCGCCTTGGTTGGTTAGCCCGGTGGAACAACGGCCAAGTATTGCGAATACTACAAGTAGAAGCTCCGGCTACAGGTCCTTTGGCACTGCTGCCCTGTGCCACCTTCTCATTTTTTTTAGAGCTCGAGGTCTGGCTGGAACTGGACCTCTTTTGCTTATCCATTCCAGCCATTTTTCACTTCACTTTGTGGCCCTGCAGCTGGTCTTTGTCTTTGTCCCTGTCTCTCTCCCTGTCTCTCCCTATCTCTCTCCCTGTCTCTCTCTCCCTGCCTGATTAATTACTAGCCCTGCACTATCCCTGCAGTATCCCTGATGTGTAATATGGATTCCCTGAACAATTACACCACAATTTCAACAACACAGGTCTCAGTGTCTCAGAACTTCACACACAGTGCTTCTGCTCGTCTCAGCAGTCGCAGCAGAAGTGATGAGTCACTGGCTTACCGAGCCTGAACCAATCAGAGCAAGCCCTGCCCACTAGGTCAGGTGACCGCTTTCTTCCCGGGCTTTTGCGCACGAATAACGAACTAACAGTAAATGTTCGCTAATTACTTGAATTCGTATGCAACAGCGTATAGAGTAACTTATACATAGCATTAGCGTACAATTTATCGGACAAGTACGTAGCGAATGCGTAGAAAGCCTTAAGAACATTTTCGAATCTTAACGGAGCGAATCACCTAAATTCGGATTCGCTTCGCAGCTGAAAATTTACAAGATTCAATACGAAACAACGAATCGGCGAATAGATTCGCTCATCTCTACACATGATCCTTTTATAACTAACACAGAGTATATGTGTTACTTGCAGTATACAGCTTAATTTTTGCTTTTGATTTCATGGTGTTGATGTCTGGCCAAAAGCCCCAAAAGTAACGCTTCTCTTTATGGACCATAAAGCTCTGAAACCCAAACCATAGAATCATGAAGGATTGGCAAACACTGGATCACTAGGGTTCAGTGCTACAGTACCAAATCTACATGGAGATACACTAAACAAAGAAATCACAACGTTAAAACTGTAAACTATTAGATCACTAGAGAAAGGTGTCAAATATCAGATATTTAAAGGTCCCTTTAGACGGGACGATACAGCAGGGAATTGTCGGAGGAGACTGCTCCATTTGCATACAGTGATCTCCTCCAGAGTAAGAGGAGGAGCGATCACTAATCCATCGCTTGTCCCCATACAGACTCACTGTTCGCCGGCGGAAGAGGCTGTTTACACAACACAATCTGCTGCTGGCAAACAACAATTTTTGTGTCCGCACAAATGAACTGTTACCCAATGAACGAGCGTTTCACTTGTTTATTGGGTAATCAGCGGCTCCTTTACACCACCAGATAATTACTAAGGAGCATTCCTATGAATGCTCGTTAGCGATTAACTGACGGATTCTTGGCTCATGTAAAGTGCCCTTAAGACATTACTGACAAGCCAGTCAATGTAAGGAATTGGATGACGTGTTGCTGGGTTACAGAAGATGTAGATAGTCTTACTCTGTGTTAGATTTATAAACCTAACCAGTTTCTCCAAATATAAGCCCTACTCCAAATATAAGCCCAAGATACAGTGAGCGCCTCCAGGGCTAGGTTATGTCGTATGACGTCACAGACAAGGAGAATAGGAATACTGCAGCTTTACACTGTGCCCAGGATGGTAGCAGGCACGGCAGAATCCACTCACCCAATCACAAGACACGTCTACTGCCTCCCGTGTCCTGCCTCTTGAGAGGAAATACCATAGAGATAGCATGGTGCCACTGCCAGAGTGGCTCCAGTGTCCTGCCTCCCAAGTCCGCCTCCCAAGTGCAGAGAGGAGATAGAGAGAGAGGGAGAGAGAGAGAGAGAGTGCCAGTAACACCCACTGACACTACACCTCCAAATAAGCCCTACCCCGAAAATAAGCCCTAGACCTTTTTTCGGGGGAAAAAAATAATATAAGACCCTGTCTTATTTTGGGAGAAACATGGTAGTGCTACTGTCTAGTCTAACTTTATATCACCTATTTGTTGGCTTAGTTCTAATCCAAAAATGCGCCAAATTTTTGGTGCATTTTATGGATCACAATTTAAGGCTGAATTCAAACTTCATTTATTTGATCAGTTATTTCCATCAGTTATTGTAAACCAAAACCAGGTGCTGGGCAAAAACACAGAACAGGTGCAGATCTTTCCATTACACCTTATCTCTGAGTAGTCTTCACTACTGTTTTTGGCTCACAATAACTGATGGAAATAACTGGAACGCTGGAAAATGGAATGCTCGTTAGCAATTATCTGGTGATGTAAAGGTGCTGAAACGTACATTCATCGGGTAATAGATCATTTGTACAGGCACAAAAATCGTCATGCCCCTTTCAGCTAAACCATGCCCATTTTTGTTAAGCCACCCTTGTTAGACAAGACGAAAAAAAGAGTCTAATAGTGTCGGAAACTATTAATAGGTTTGGTACAAGGCGTGTTTGTCAGTATTTTGTGGGCAAATTGTGCCAAAATTCTGCCACCACATAAATTTACCTCAGTACTTTTTTCACCAAACAAACATAAACGAGTTGTGTCAGAAAACATATTCTTCATTTTTCAAACCAGCACCTGGATCTGAATACTTATGTAATTGCATGTAATTAAAAATTTTGTATAGCCGCTGAGTTATTCAAAAAAGTGTATTTATATGGTTGCTCGTTTCCTTATTTCTTTTCAGCCTCACTGAGGTGGTCACACGCGCTCAGTTTAAATCCCCAACTGTCACCAGTCATATCTTCTTAGAGGCTTTGGTGGTTACAAGAAGAGAGCTACAGCAGAAAGGACACACTCCTGAGATGCTTGGCTGAAGAGAGTCTAGCAGAACAATTGAAGCAATGAATGGAGAGATCTCTGGATCCATGTGAGGTACAGGGCTGGTTCTAGATTTGTTAGAAAGAGGTTGTCATGTCCTATATGATGTCTGATTATCATTTTTTACATAAATCATGGGACAACCCCTTTAATGCTTCACCGCTGGCTCATCATAATCTGATGGATCCTCAAGCATTTGATGCTATGTCACAGAAACACACTTGGTCAGGATTGTATTCTGCTCTTGGTATAATAATTATTGTTGGTAAATGAACACTGTGGGGCACATTTATTAAGACCAGCGTTTTTTAGATGTCGATCTTAATAAAGCCCCTGCGCTGGCGGTGGATCCGCCGAAGTTATGAAGTGGCGCCGGCCTCTCCATAACTTCGGCACATCCAGAGCCAGTCTAAATGTAAGACGGCTTCCTTGTTGTCTTATATTTAAACCAAAACAGGTGTAGAAAATGATGAATGAGACAGGACTGCTGGCATGAGCAGGGCAAAGTCGCAGATAACAGCGCAGCTAACCATTGCGCAACTATCTGCGCCTGAAATACGCATAATTTAGGCGTATTTCAGCATAGTAAATGAAGTGACTGGGTACCATGGCCATAATTTTGGTATTACAGCAGTATACTATCTACACTATTTTGTTTCAGGATAATATGCCTCAGAAAACACATTAGAAAGGATTTACCTCAAAATAAAAAAATGACCCATAACACAAGTCCTTGATTTGTCCTCTTCTGTCAAAACCATCTAGTCAGCTCTTTCTTAGCTATGTCTGTAATTGGATAAGCTATGTTTGCCATTCCAATACCAGTAGAACGTGTTGCCCGGCTTTTCAGATTACTGACCAGTAAATGTGCATTTTTATATAGATTGATGACATGTATAAATTAGGTACATTTCCCTAATATTTGAGTGAATAAATAGCATTTTCCCACCAAATTCACATCTTAAACCTTAAAAATTGCTGACACCCCATGTAAGGCTTTTACATTTTAACATGTACAGTATGTGGACATATCGATATTTGATTGGCACTCAATTTGTCAAGATAAAGGTGGTATAATTAAACAAAGACACACAAAGAGGCAGATTTATATCCCCACATCAGTTTTCTGGCAGAAAAAAAACACAGTGTCTGCAATTTATTAAATGCCATTGCATTTGTATGCCACCCTCATAACTTTCCAAGGTTCCTGGGAAGGGAGTGAGTCACATTTATCAAAGTGGCTGCAAATTTTAGTCTGGTGCACAGGCTGCTGGAGGGTGCACCCAATATATAACAAGGCTTGCACGTCACCATAAATTATGCACATCCTCCTGCAGCGCAGAGGATATCATAGAACCCTAAAAATGTATTTTACAATCAGTTATTATACAGAAAATTCTTAGATATGCCATTTCCTTCTGTGGAAAACGTATGTGTGTACTTTCATAGAAGCAGCCTCCAACAGGCCCTTGTAATGACTGTCCAGCGGTCAGCTGTGCAGTGTTTGAGGGGCTTTGTGCACACATAAATCAAATCTCCACAGTATCTTATGGGCTAACCTTTGGATTGGTTATTGTGGTAGGCTTAGAGTCAATGAGGGACATTTATTAAGCTGTTTACACCACTATTGTGGGGTAAAAAGTCGCGCTGAAGGGGACGTGGCTTTGTGCCTCCCACTGCATTTATTATAACTTTCACCAGAAAGTGGCGGAATTTATAGCTGAAGTCTGAGCTAGCCTGTAGCTGGGGTAGACTTCAGTTTCTGCGGCTGATTTGTTAAGAGGCATCCACCTCGTAATAAATTAAGTGCATTTCACACTAGTGCAAGAAGATCAAGACTTGAGTACAGATGCACCAGTCATGATATATCTCCCCCATTGTCGTGTTGCAAGGTCCACATTCTGAGCCCAACAGGTGAGCTTAGATTATTCTCAAGCATGCTCTGTTAGAATGAAGACTTCATAGTGGATTCTATGATGATGAGCTGCCTAGGCCCTGATATCACAAAGCAAAGCAAACAATATACAACCTTTCCACTTTTGATTTATAGTTGGTGTAGGACAATGAGGTCTTATCGGACAGTTGGCCATGTTGTTCTAATCAGACATCTTACATCTCTACCTCAAAGAACTTAGCGAAAAGTACCATCTCCATAAGCGTATAAATTCTAATGTGTTGTGTTCTTGGTAGAGAACAGAATTCTTCAGTAATCGATTATAGGACATGTCTTCTAATAGATGTAGCTATGTGGTAATTTTGACCTAGTGAAAGGCAGAGACTTGTGACATCCAAATGATAAATTAAGGTATTCAATTGACCTTTGTAGTATAGGGTGTTGATATATCTTTTACTTTGTGCTGGTATTTGTAACAAAGTCTGTAATTGGTTTCCAACCAGAGGATTTAAACAAAGAAAGTAAGATCAAAGGTTATTGTGGCTCCTAAGAAAATACTTTATGTAAGCATGTAACGAACGTGAAAAACAAAAGTTTTACCGAATCAAGAATGACAAAGTATACCAAGAGGTGTATCTTCCCTTATGTATATTAAAGGGGTTAACCAACCCCTAAAATGGTCTCCCCATATGCCTGGGCCCCTCACAGAGGTTGTACTTACCTGGCTCCCCGACACCTGTGCCGCTTCTGACACTCGCATGGCCATTGCTGTATCTTCCCGTTGTGCGATTAAAAACATCCAATGTGTGTGTATGTGTTTGTGTGTGTGGGTTAGCCAATAGCAGGCCTCAATGCTGGGGAGGCTTGTCCCCATTGTGGCCTGCTATTGGGTGCCCCCCTGACGCCAGATGTTTTTATCCACGAGACAGGGAAATGCAGTGGCAGCCGTGCGGGCGTCAGAAGAGAAGCGGGTGCCAGAGAGCCAGGTAAGTAAAACCTCTGTGAGGGGCCTGCACATATGGAGAGGCATTTTAGGGGTTGGATATCGACTTTAATGTTTTGATGTTGTCATGCATTTCAATAATAATATTCTGATGTCATCATGTACATTAATAATAATGTATTGAAGGTGTTATGTTCTGATGTCATCATGTACATGAATAATAATGTATAGATAGTGTCATGTTCTGATGTCATCATGTACATGAATAATAATGTATCAAAGGTGTCATGTTCCAATTTCATCATGTACATGAATAATAATGTATTAATGGTGTCATGTATGTGAATGTACTGTAGCAGACTGTGGCATTTTAAGCTATGTTAATGATATGTCTTCATCAACTTGGTTATAAAAATCTATTGTTTAAGAAAAATGTCATTCTTCCATTCCAGACTGGGCCATTCTACACTTTGCTTTCTATAGTCTGCTTTCTCTCTAAATCTATCCTGTGATCTGCTCTGATTTTTGTCTCCAATAAACATAAAAGTTCCTTCCCCCCAAAAAAAACTGTTTCAAGAATTTACTTCAGCTGCGGGCCCAGTCCAACAGTTGGTATTAAGTTCTTCTGGTGAAATGCTGCTGTTTTTTTTTTTTTTTTTTTAACCAAGCACCTCTTCTGGTACTGTTACCAAATCATTCACATAGCACAGTGTTCCTGTGGTATTGGTGTTTGCCCAGGTGCAAAATTTAGTCTCACCCTGATGTTCTTTCTAGACATAAGAGACTTCCTCCTGACAACCTCCAAAGTGGATGCAATTTGTGCTTGGTATACACAGACGAGTGCCATGGTCCCTTCAAGCAGCTGATCGGTGGGAGTGTTTGGTGTTGGTCCTGATCAGATTCTAATGACCTATCCTAAAGTTCCTGGAAAGGGTACATTCACATGTGGCTGATTTTTTTTCCCAGAAATTTCTTTAACTGTTCCATACATCTGAAAGAAGCTTGTAGTGACCTATGTGCCTGCTAGAAGAACAACTCCATTTAAATTTATGAAGAATGCTGGACCCACAGTTTGTAGCAAAAAATGGAGAAAGGAAAAGAGTAGAGGGAGCTTCCTCAGCGTTATGTGTTCAGTCTATATGTTCAGAGTATGTTAAACGTTCAAACAAAACAATTAGTTGTGTTCCAGCCATATTGTGGACAAGCTTCTAGTCACATTGTTGGCAGCAGTAATCCATCCAGAAGATTGCTGAAATGCCTTGTGGAGATATTGGGGGTTCTCAAGCAGTGTCAATCGAACTTGTCTTTTTGCTGACTGATAACTCCTCTGTTCAGATGCATGTCACTGATACTCAGTTGCAGAAATTTCTGTAATAAATTTCCCACAATTGCTTGCATTATGTGTCATGTGAATGTAATATGAGTCATCTGGGTGCATTTTTGAGACAGTATTGTGGCTGAAAATCCTGTCCGGCTGCAGGTCAGATCTCTTGAAGAAATAACATGATAAGTCTTAATGATGCTGTTAGTCTAGGTGATCGGTGATCAATTCTAGAAAATGTATATGTATTGCACTTGTGTGAAATTAGTCTGTTTGTGGAGATTTGCACAAAATTAACACAAAAATAAACCAGTATGTAAATGCACTTACTACAATCTTATAATAATCTGTACCTGATATGATGGCCCTGATTCTTCTTTTATGCTTTTAAATTAATGTGGAAACGGCACATATATCTTGTTGTTGAGATACCAAATATGTGAGGGTTATATTATTTTTTTCAGAATGCTTTTTTTTTTATTTTAAATGTCATATAGGGAAACATTTTTTATACAGTCACAATATGCTGGCATGTTTATGCATGTCAGTGTATAGACATATGCACAAGCACCTGTAAGGGCATACCAGTTTTAACAAGAGATAGCTCTGGGAACTTTTATCTGGCCCCAGGCTTTCTCCAAAGTGATGCCAGCTGTTGTTAACTCCTACAATTCTGTACAGAAAAATAGGGGTCATAAGCAGTCTGTAAGTTAACATAAATTGTGTTATTTTAGGTGAAGAAATTAAAGAGGTTTTCTAGGAGAATGATATTGATGATCTATCCTCAGGCTAGGTAATCAATATCAGATTGATGGAGGGGTTTGACTTCTGCCCCCCCCCCACCGATCAGCTCTTTGGAAGAGCCACCAGCTCTCAGACAAGTGCTCACAGCATACCATGTACAGTACCATACATTGCAGCCCAGGCCCATTCACTTGAGTCATTTTATTATAACCACTTCCTACTTCTGATGTTGGCAGCACATGGCTCTTGGAAGTCATGTGTCGTGAGTTGGCTTGGTGGGTATATAAGGTGTGTAATAGGATTTATTAGAGTTGCAAAAAGGGTTGATCATTATAGTTTGTGAACTGTTTATGTGCTGTTGTGGTATCGTGAGTGAACAAATGGCACCATTGCGAATAAGTGATGTCAAAAATGCAGATCACCACGTGCCGTTGCTGTGAGAGATGAATGTTGGCTACGAAGGTGTGTGAGGGTGGCCCAAGACGCTTCAGTGGATCAGCTCACTGCTCAGAAACATCTGAGAACAAGCACCCTGCACCATTGCCCGAAGAACACAAACTGGTGGTGGCAGCGTTATAATCTGGGGAATGTTTTTGTGGCATTCTCTGGGCCCATTCATCCTTATGGAAGGCACTTTTAACTGATTTAAGTATGAATCCATCCTTGCAGATCAAGTTGGAAGAGCATGACCAAGCCTTCCAAGTACTACCCTGACTCCATAATTCGCCTAGACTTGAACTCAATTGAGCATCTGTGGGACCACCTCGATTTTCATGTACGCTCCATGTATCCTTTCAGCAGCTGTGGGATGCACTGCAGTCAGCATGGCTCCAGATAAGTGTGACAACCTACCAGGGCCTTATTGAGTCACTCCCAGCCCATCTAGCTGCTGTCTGTGCTGCATACGACGGTAACTCTTGGTATTAGCTGGTGGTCATAATAATGTGACTTGACTGTGTACTCCTTCTGACTTAGTTCACCCAATTCCAGCACATGAAAAATATTTTCCATATTAATCCATAGATTAATCAACATTGTTGGAGTCAATACAATACTAACGCTGGGAGGCAAATAAATACAGTTTAAGATTAAGGAGTGAAAACGCTTCTTTACTCAGAAGGATGGTGTAACTGAGTCATTTCATCTTACTTCACCATTTTGTCTCAGCTGTAAGACCATCTTAAAAGTCTTTTCGTTGAATCACAAGGGTGATTTACTAAATAAATACCTGATTTGGCGGAATTGGATGATTTTAAACAAATACTGTTCACTTAAAAAGTGGTAATTTATTTCACAATTTAACCATGGCTTGAATATTATTAAAGTGGGCCTATATTCTTTCATGACTGCTTGCATTCCCCTTGTAATAACAATAACAAGTCTGGAGTATCTCTCCTTATGACTAGTGATGAGCAAAGTTTTTAGAAAATTTGATTTGGTCGATTCGCTGAACTTCAACACGAAATTTACAAATTACCTTGTCACAAGTCACTATCAATCAAGTATACCCAGTCCTCTGTGTGAAGGCTTTGAAGTCAACCCTTTCCCGACCGCCAACAGTATATTTACGTTACTCCATACCAGCAACAGCCCCTGTTCGATCACCATATTATATGGCAGCTAGTTTTCAGGCTCCTGTCCCTTATGGCAATAATCCAGCGGCCATGTTTGATCCATCCAGGTTCATAATATGGAGGGATCCCAGACCTTATGGAGGGATCCACATGGGTTAAAATTTCGTCACACTGCACAGTTACATAGAATTTGTATAAAATTTGTTGTTGCTGTCATAGTGACGCAAAATAAAATTTTCAGAACAGAACGTGTCAAATAACCAGCAACAGCCCCTGCCTGGTCATCATCTTATATAACAGCTAGTTTTCAGGCGGTCTGCGTCCAACATCTTCAAAGGACAAGTGGCGTTCAGCAATAACAGGTCTTTGATGCCCTTAGATGTCTGGGGCTGCGTGCGAGCTACACTGAAGGGATCATCGTTTGTCTACCCTTCGCTGACAGGTGCAAGTAACCCGCTCAGCGCCGTTCATCATAGGGATCGGGGATTGCAATATGGACGCAGAATAATTTATTTCACTAACAGATCATATTAGTGATGATGAATTTGGGTCCACTGCACACTTGTACAGGGCAAAGTATTTAATTAATTGTGTTATTAAAATAATTAACTAACTCTGAATGTTGGTGCAGCAGCCGCAATAATTAAAGCTCCAGCGTGTATTAAAGATTCATGAAGTTAAGAAGCTCGTAGTTGGATCTTTAACAGTGGCCTAATACTGATGCTTTGTAATGCAACAGCTAACAGAAGCCATTCGCTATGATAAATTTCACTCCACTGCACAATCGAACAGGGCAAAATAATTGACCGTGGCATAATACTGACACTATGTAATGCAACAGCTAACAGAATGCATTTGTTATGATACATTTTCCTCCACTGCTCATTTGAACAGGGTCAAATATTTAACAGTGGCCTAATACTGACGCTGTGTAACAGAACAGCTAAAATAGTTCATTCGCTATGATAAATTTGGCTCAGCACTGCACTGCACAGTTGAACAGATCAAAATATTGCACAGTCCTGGAATACAGACACAGTGTAACTGTTTCGCTAACATAACGGATTAACTGTGAAAGTGGGTGCAGTCGAACATGCTGCGCACGGCAATACACTCAGCCTGCTGTCTCCCTACTGTCTCCCTACAGTCTCAAAATAGTCTCCCTGCACTGTCCCTGCACTTACCCTCTCCAATATTCTTTTTTAAACCAGTTTTCAGCAACACTGTCCCTAGCACATGAACGCTTGCCATGGGGGGACCCAGCAACGCCTAAAGAAGAGAGGTCTTGCACGGTCAGAGTTGGGAGGACTGCTGGACCATATCCCTCACCAGGTATTTTGCTGCTTCCACCAGGAGAACTGGTAGGTTGCACTGATCATAGCTAGAAGGCTGTGTGACCGAAGCCGAATATATATCAATGTGAACACTGACCTAGAGGTGAATTAGAGAGACCTCTGTATAGTGAGTGCCTAGCCGGGCAAGTGCATTGTGAGGTGAAGCTGCTGCGACTTCATTGTGCCAAGTGATGCCAAACTTGGAAGTATGATGTGCTGTGTGACAAATAAAGCACTGTCTGAGCTTGAAAACCCCCTGCTTGATGAGAAGTCTTTCATTGCCGACCCCTGAAATAGAGCGATCCCTTACAATATATATTTACTGTGGGTCATTCTCAGTCTTAACAGGTGATCTAATATAGCGCCGCGTTTATCTTATTCACGTGCTGCGCCATTCATATTTAATCTGTTCTAATATAAATAGATTTACTTTGCACCAGACTTAGTCTCAACAGGTGGTCTAATATATTGTTGCGTTTATCTTGTTCACCTGCTGCAGCATTCATACGTAATCTGGTAATATATATACTGCAGCAGGTGAACAAGATAAACGCGGCGATATATATTACATTGCCTGCTGAGACTAAGTCTGACGCACAGTAAGTGTATGTATAACAGAACAGATTAAGTATGAATGGCGCAGCAGGTGAACAACATACACAGGGTGATTCTACTCAGCCTGCACTGTACCTGCAGTCTCCCTGTGCTCTCCGTAAAGTCTCAAAAAATGCACCCTATGATCTCCCTGAACTCTCCCTCTCCAATAATATTTTTTTAACTGTTTTCTGCAACACTGTTCCTAGCGCATGAGTGCTTGTCACGTCTCTCCCTAAGTTCAGCTCACGGCGTAATAATGGAGACCATGCAGGATGAGGTTTTTATAGGGCTGTGACATCACAGGGGATAGCTAGCTGCATGGGATTATGGGTCATAACACGTTCCTGGGCTTCTTACTTTCACTTTGTAACACGTGCAGCAGCCTTTTTAGAAAAAAATCTGATTTGTTATGTTACCATGAAGCGTGAGAAAATTCAGCTTCGCAGTGAATCAAATTTTTCATCATCTTCAGATTGAATTCCACTGCGGATGCTTTGATTCGCTCAATAATACTTATGACACTAGGTTATACTATTCCTTTATTATTCCTGAAAGAAGTTATGAATGAATTGCCAGCAGTCTGCAATGAATGTCCAGCTGGATGTTACCAGTTGGGAGTTTGTCCCTGTACAGTCTGACACTGGCAGCACTGACTGGAGAGTGTCAGACTAAGCAAGGAACACCCCATATGGAAACACCCAGCTGAACCTTCATTGCAAACTGCTAGCAATTCATAAACTTCTAGAAGGAATAATAAACAAATGGCACAATATAGAATCATAATAGATGCTCCAGAATTGTTATTACAACTGGGATGCAGGTACAGTTGTGGTAAAAAATTTTGCAATAATCATTGCTTTGCATCAAAAGGGTTTTAAAGGCAAAGACATTGCTGCTATTACAATTGCATCTAAGTCAACCATTTATTGAATACTTCAAGGAGAGAGGTTCCACTGCTGTGACGAAGGCTTCAGGGCACCAAAGAAAGTCCAGAAAGCGCCAGGACCATCTTTTAAAGAGAATCCTGCTACAGGATCTAGTCACCACCAGTGCAGAGCATGGTCAGGACTAGCAGCAGGCAGGTCTAAGTGCATCTGCATGCACAGTGAGGTGAAGGCTTTTGGAGGATGGTCTGGTGTTGAGAAGGGTAGCAAAGAAGTCACTTCTTTCCAAGAAAAACATCAAGGACAGACTAACATTCTACTGGAAGTACAGAGACTGAACTGCAGAGGACTGAGATAAAGTTATTTTCTCTGATGAAGCCCGGTTCAGACTGTTTGGGACATCTAGAAAAATGATTGTCCGGAGAAGAAAAGGTGAGTGCTACCAATAAGTCCTGTGTCTTGCCAACAATAAAGCATCATGAGACCATTCATGTGTGGGCTCACTCATACTTTTGCCTAAGAACACTATCATGAATAACCAATGCGATCAAAACATCCTCCAAAGAGAAACTTCTCCCAACGATCCAGGAGCACTTTGGTAATGAGCAATGATTTCCCAGCACCATGTCACACGGAAAAGGTGATAACTAAATGGCTTGGTGAACAAAACATTGAATTGGGTCAATGGCCAGGGAAATCCCCAGATCTCATTCCCATTTAGAACCTGTGGGTAATCCTCAAATATGGGTAGACAAACAAAGATACGGAAATTGTGATGATAACTCCAAATACTGATTTGGCAAGAATTTATTGCCATCAGTCGGGATTTAGCCCAGAAGCTGATATCCAGCATGCCAGGCAAAACTGCAGAAATCTAAAAAAGAAGGGTCAATGCTATATGTATTGAGTCTTTGCATACTTGATTTTTTTATCAATAAAAATAAAAAATAAAAAAAACTTACAAACTTCTTATAATTATACTTCTGTATAACATAGGAATATCTGACTGTAGTTGGTAAAACAGACTTGGCAGGGTAGGTTACAGGGCCTCTTTAAAGTGTCTATAATTTTTTTTTTTAAGTTTGCATAATGGCTGTGCTTCATTGTAGAATCATTACTGTGAAGGAGCAGGTCTTTTTTTCAGCTGCATAGCTAGATGCATTTCTCTCACAAGCATGGGCATCTCCCTTCTATGTAATATGTCAGCACAGTACAGCTGTGAACTCACTTGCCTTATTTCCCAATATGTTTGTTTTCTTCTAGGGAGCTCAGAAAGCTGATAATGAAGGGAGAGATCACACTTACAGACATGCAGGAGCTTTTCTGCTCTTCAGAATCTTCTACAGAATCTTCTTTGTCTTTGTTACTAGATACAGATCTAGCCTAACAACAGGCAGTGGACTGGAAGAGAGAACCCTAGTGGCCATGACTTTACAGCTTTTTTAAGGTGGATGCAGACATATTTTGTAAATGGAGTGGTTAAATGTGAGTAAATGTGTGAAAGTACACTGACTCTTTAAATTATGGCCTAATTAATAAACTCTAGGCATTCTTTGACTTTGGAAGACATAGAGAGCCTCATTGGCCTAAGAGAAGAACTCAGGTCCATAAGTATGAAAATCAGACATTAGTGTTTTTTTTGTTTATTCGTTTACAATAATTCTACATGTTTTGCATGATTCTGAAATATGTCCATGAATATTAAATAAACCTCCATGTGGGGTATCTACTTATTCATGTGTATTTGTGACATAAAAGTTGCGGAAAATTAGCCTTTCATTTCATGTAGACCTTCAGTAACCCTCTTTCTGAAGGTAATATTAATATTCTGCATACGTGTTTTATGAGACAGATGGCAGTTGTAAACTTACTGTAATGCAGATAAGCTTTAAATTAAAATCAATATGACACAGGAAATTAGGGTGATAAGGTTAAATCAGCCTAATATATATCACATATTTTTACATTTTTATATGCCTAATAAACATGTTACAAGATAGATGTTGTAGGCGTATCATTGCTCTGAGCAACCCTATTTTTTTCTTGTTTATTCCCTTCTAAAGTCTTTAAAAGAGATTTATGGATATAAAAGCTGGATTGTTGTAAGAAGGTCTGCAACTTTGTAATATACTTTATTTTCCAAAAGATCTCTGCTAGCTGTAAGTGAATGTGAACGTTCTTCTTTACATTTAGAAGCCAAAATATTGTACAAATTTAAAGGGGTTATCCCACAAAAAATATTCTACATTTTTCAAGAAAGCACCCGGATCGGAGTACTTTTGTTATTGCATGTAATAAAAAATTAGTATAGCCACTAAACTATTCCATAAAATACATCTGTATAGCCCCAACTGTTTGTTCTTTTCCTAATTTTTCCTCACTGAGGTGGTCACACATGCTCAATTTAAGGCCCCTTTCACACGGGCGAGATTTCCGCGCGGGTGCAATGCGTGATGCGAACGCATTGCACCCGCACTGAAACCTGACCCATTCATTTTAATGGGGCTTTTCACATGAGCGTTTTTTTTCACGCATCACTTCTGCTTTGCGTGAAAAACGCAGCATGTTCTAAATTCTGCGTTTTTCACGCAGCCCAGGCTCCATAGAAATGAATGGGGGTGCGTTAAAAACGCAACGCATTGCATCCGCATGCAATCCGCGCGTTTTTTAACGCAACGCATCCACAACGCATCCGCAATGCATCCGCAACGCATCCGCAACGCATCCTGAACAAATCCGCGACGCTCGTGTGAAAGAGGCCTAAATCTTTAACTGTCACCAGTCATGTTGTCTGTTAGAAGCTGTGACAGTTAGGGTACACGCTGCAGATTTTGTTGCCGAATTTACAGCAACTTAAAATCAGTTCCCTTCATTTGAATGTGGCATCAGGGCCGGCGTTAGGGAGGGGGGAAAACTGGGCAATTGCCCAGGGCCGCCAAACCTAAATAGAGCCCCCTGTTCACTCCACACACCCACCTTCCACCACACAACTATGCCACTCTCCGCTGCTGGTCCGGCTGTCAGATGTGGAAGAGAACAGGCGGGGAGCAGCTGAGCAGGGGAGGAGTACAGCGGTGGCAGAGCACAGAGTATGGTGCCTGTGGCATGCTGGAGTCCTAGCAGTTGGCAGCTCAGCCTCAGCGCTCTGTCAGAGAAGCCAGGAGGTGGAGGAGAGGCACTACATGCAGGACCGAGCAGCGCTTCACTGTAGTGGCTCCGCCTTCACATCTTCACAGTGTCTCCTGAACTACACACCAGACCAGACCCGTAGCTCCAGGTCAAGCACTATTAGAAGTTGAGGACAACAAGTACAGTGCAGCAATGTGGGACGGGGTCAATTGTTTTGGGCCAAGAGGAGAGCAGTGTCTGTTCTAGTACTATTCAAGCCAGGCTGGGCCCCCAGTGTAACTGTATCTAAAGGAGGCCCAGTCTGGTCTGAAATGTACTAGAAATATCTTCAAGGACCTTTAGAATGCAGTAATCCATAGGCTAAAGGACCTTTGATGATGTAATCATGTCACATGATCAAAGGTCCTGTATCCTACCATTACTGCAGTCCTTTAGCCAAGATACATCAGAGGAGAATGAAGAACCTGCAGCCTGTAAGTAAATAAGTGTCTGTGTATATATGTATATATATATATACAGTACAGACCAAAAGTTTGGACACACCTTCTCATTCAAAGAGTTTTCTGTATTTTCATGACTATGAAAATTGTAGATTCACACTGAAGGCATCAAAACTATGAATTAACACCTGTGGAATTACCGTATATGCCGGCGTATAAGACGACTGGGCGTATAAGACGACCCCCAACTTCTGCCCTAAAAATATAGAATTTGGTATATACTCACTGTATAAGACTACCCCTCTCCCAAATGAAAAAAAGTCTGCTTTGATTTCAACATGTTAATTTTAATTCAAATGCATATGACATGCAGGTACTGTATGTAGCAGCAAAACTGTCACTTATAAACATAAGGTTGTTTCAAACATGTACGGTAAAGCTAAAACTTTGCAAAACAAACAAGAGAGCAAGTGCCTGGTGATCATAACTGTAAGCTGCGATATTGTAACAGGTCTTGCTGGCATGACAGTTTCCCTTTAAAAGCCTTCAAAATCCTCCTGAGAATATAGAGAATAGTATGCTACTTCAGTATGCTAAGAGCAGGGCTCTCTACGCGCTGACGGGGAAAAAAAAACACCTCACACAGTGCGGCCCCCGTATATCCGGCGTATAAGACGACCCCCCACTGTAGCCATTATTTTAAGGGGTTAAAAAGTAGTCTTATACGCCAGTATATACTGTATATACTTAACAAAAAAGTGTGAAACAACTGAAAATATGTCTTATATTCTAGGTTCTTCAAAGTAGACACCTTTTGCTTTGATTACTGCTTTGCACACTCTTGGCACTCTCTTGATAAGCTTCAAGAGGTAGTCACCTGAAATGGTTTTCACTTCATAGGTGTGCCCTGTCAGGTTTAATAAATGGGATTTCTTGCCTTATAAATGGGGTTGGGACCATGAGTTGTGGTGGGCAGAAGTCAGGTGGATACACAGCTGATAGTCATACTGAATAGACTGTTAGAATTTGTATTATGGCAAGAAAAAAGCAGCTAAGTAAAGAAAAATGAGTGTCCATCATTACTTTAAGAAATGAAGGTCAGTCAGTACGAAAAATTGGGAAAACTTTGAAAGTGTCCCCAAGTGCAGTGGCAAAAACCATCAAGCGCTACAAAGAAACTGGCTCACATGAGGACCGCCCCAGGAAAGGAAGACCAAGAGTCACCTCTGCTGCGGAGGATAAGTTCATCCGAGTCACCAGCCTCAGAAATGGCAGGTTAACAGCAGCTCAGATTAGAGACTAGGTCAATGCCACACAGAGTTCTAGCAGCAGACACATCTCTACTGTTAAGAGGAGACTGTGTGCAGCAGGCCTTCATGGTAAAATAGCTGCTAGGAAACCACTGCTAAGGACAGGCAACAAGCAGAAGAGACTTGTTTGGGTTAAAGAACACAAGGAATGGACATTAGACCAGTGGAAATCTGTGCATATATGCACTAGTGGAGTGTATTATACTTATAACCAACAGTGGAGAATAATATATACAGAATGGTATTCATTCAGAATGGATTGAATGCTGTCACTTGAAAGTGCCCATACACATTGACTTATGTACCTATGCCAATAGTACGCATGCGCCTTGTATCCGGGCCATTCTTTACTAGAAATCTGCACTGCGCAGACGCGCGATCTTTGACACCTAACAGGTGTCTAGTCATGTGATGCGTAGCGCGCTTACGTCACCTGAGGCACATGATCGCAATTCCATACAACATATCACGGTGCGCACGCCCCGAAACGAGCACCTGCGCACTTTGATCTGTATGACGCCGGACGCGGCTTTTTTGGATATGGGTTTTATATACTCTCCGTGGATGATCTTGTGAGTTGTAAATTTTATTGATACATGATTTTAAGTCACGGCACACGTGGATTTATGCACTAGAGGTGTAATATGCACAGCATTTTATTCCCATGAATTGGGTCATAATAACACTATGGATGGATAAAAGTATATGCCACAGTATGTTATGTACACGATTTAGAACATGTGATATATGTCTTTATTATTATTTGTGTTTATATTATCACGCCTTGATGTTCATTGGATACTTTACACACACCCCCTCATTTGTATCCCCGCCTGGTTGACTATATATACTTTTGTGTGAGCACTTGTCACTATGCTTGAGAAAGGCCGCAGTGAGCAGGCCGAAACGTTGCATCTGGGTGAATAAACACCGTACACCATACTTTTGGAGTGCTGCCTCATTTTGCAAAAAAAAAAAAAAAAATATATATATATAGTATCTCTGTATATCTATATGCCTGTGTGTATATAATATATATGTGTGTATGTGTTTATCTGTGTATGTACAGTCATGGCCAAAAGTTTTGAGAATGACACAAATATTCTATTTTCACATGATCTGCTGCCCTCTGGTTTTTATGTGTGTTTGTCAGATGTTTTTATCACATACAGAAATATAATTGCAATCATATTATGAGTAACAAAAGCTTATATTGACAGTTAGAATGAGTTAATGCAGCAAGTCAATATTTGCAGTGTTGACCCTTCTTCTTCAGGACCTCTGCAATTCTCCCTGGCATGCTCTCAATCAACTTCTGGACCAAATCCTGACTGATAGCAGTCCATTCTTGCACAATCAATGCTTGCATTTTGTCAGAATTTGTAGGTTTTTGTTTGTCCACCCGTCTCTTGATGATTGACCACAAGTTCTCAATGGGATTAAGATCTGGGGAGTTTCCAGGCCATGGACCCAAAATCTCTATGTTTTGTTCCCTGAGCCATTTAGTTATCACCTTTGCTTTATGGCAAGGTGCTCCATCATGCTGGAAAAGGCATTGTTGATCGCCAAACTGCTCTTGGACGGTTGGGAGAAGTTGCTCTCGGAGGACATTCTGGTACCATTCTTTATTCATGGCTGTGTTTTTAGGCAAGACTGTGAGAGAGCCGATTCCCTTGGCTGAGAAGCAACCCCACACATGAATGGTTTCAGGATGCTTTACAGTTGGCATGAGACAAGACTGGTGGTAGCGCTCACCTCGTCTTCTCCGAATAAGCTGTTTTCCAGATGTCCCAAACAATCGAAAAGGGGATTCATCAGAGAAAATGACTTTACCCCAGTCCTCAGCAGTCTACTCCCTGTACCTTTTGCAGAATATCAGTCTGTCCCTGATGTTTTTTTCTGGAGAGAAGTGGCTTCTTTGCTGCCCTCCTTGAGACCAGGCCTTGCTCCAAGAGTCTCCGCCTCACAGTGCGTGCAGATGCACTCACACCTGCCTGCTGCCATTCCTGAGCAAGCTCTGCACTGCTGGTAGCCCGATCCCGCAGCTGAAACACTTTTAAGAGACGGTCCTGGCGCTTGCTGGTCTTTCTTGGGCGCCCTGGAGCCTTTTTGGCAACAATGGAACCTCTCCCCTTGAAGTTCTTGACGATGCGATAGATTGTTGACTGAGGTGCAATCTTTCTAGCTGCGATAATCTTCCCTGTTAGGCCATTTTTGTGCAGTGCAATGATGACTGCACGTGTTTCTTTAGAGATAACCATGGTTAACAGAAGAGAAACAATGATGCCAAGCACCAGCCTCCTTTTAAAGTGTCCAGTAGTGTCATTCTTACTTAATCATGACAGATTGATCTCCAGCCCTGTCCTCATCAACACCCACACCTGTGTTAATGGAGCAATCACTGAAACGATGTTAGCTGGTCCTTTTAAGGCAGGGCTGCAATGATGTTGAAATGTGTTTTGGGGGATAAAGTTCATTTTCTAGGCAAATATTCACTTTGCAAGTAATTGCTGTTAAGCTGATCACTCTTTATAACATTCTGGAGTATATGCAAATTGCCATTATAAAAACTGAAGCAGTAGACTTTGTAAAAATTAATATTTGTATCATTCTCAAAACTTTTGGCCATGACTGTATATATGTGTGCGTGTGTTATCATGTGAGTGTTTGTGTATCTATGCCATCTGCAATCTGCTTATTCTGTATATAGGAGGTATCTGTATATGGGTAGTAGTGTGTGTGTATATATAAATATATATTAATAGAATTATAGCACTACTACTCCTATCCAAATATTTAGGACAGGCATATTTCTGGCGCAGATTGCAGTGCAAAGGTCCTTTTGCCCACTTATGCCAGGTCTAAAAAAGTGAGAGTTGCGTGGCCGGGGAAGGGGCCAGACCGGCAGGCACTTCTCATTCATCATTTTCTATGTCTGTTTTAGGCATGGAAAATGGTCTAAAATAGAAAATGGTGCCTCTACATAACGCCAGCGGATCCACTGCCAGCTATAGGGGCTATTAAAACTGGCGTCTAAAACACTGGTCTTAATAAATGACCCCCATAGTGATTATGCCATAGACTAAATGTAAAAAAAATGTTTTTAAAAATATAAAAGATATACAAAATTCAAATCACTCCCTTCCCTCTTTTTAAAATAAAAAAGACATAAAATAGCAGGAAAAAAAATCAAAACTGTCCCTTCCCCGCCAAGCGCACTTTTTTAGACCTGGCATGAGCGTGGAAAAGTCGCAGATTGCGGCGCACAGGACCTTAGCACTGCAATCAGCACCAGAAATACACATAATTTAGCGGTATTTTTTTAAACATAAATATCCCCTGTGTTTCTATATTTGTTATTGAACCTGAAACTATAGTGCTCCTTCACCTCTTCACATTTGTAGTGACTGTGTGATTTAATTGTTTCTGTGTTCCATTTTATATTTTTGCACTTGCACTGTTTAATACTGTGTAACTGCATTTTATATGTATGTTGTAATATATATCCTGTTCATTTGCACTGTATTTACATGGCTCTCTGGAAAGGGTTAATGAATACTGAGATGCTTTTGGGACTTTGAATAAGAAGCTGGTAATTTTCCACAGCTGCCATAGGGTTTAACCCTTTCACGACCGGAGGTTTTTTCGGTTCTGCATTTTCGTTTTGCGCTCCCTGCCTTCAAACAGCCATAACTGTTTTATTTTTCTGTTCACATAGCTGTATGAGGGCTTGTTTTTTGCGGGACAAGTTGTACTTTCCAACTCCACCATTTAATATTACATATGGTGTAGTGGGAAGCGGGAAAAAAATTCCAAATGGGGTGAAATTGCAAGAAAACCGCTATTCCGCTACAGTTCTACGGGTTTCTTATTTACAGCGTTCGATGTGCATTAAAACTGACCGGTTACTTTCATTCTACTGGTCAGTACGAATCCGGCAATACCTAATATGTATAGTTTTTCCTGCGTTTAGATGGTGATAAAATAATTAGAAAGTTGCCCTTTTTTTTTTTTTTTTTTTCCTTGTCATATCTTGACCCCTATAACTTTTTGGTATTTATGTGTACAGAGCTGTATGGGGGCTCATTTTTTGCGGGGCGGTCTGAAGTTTTTATTGATACCATTCTGGGGTGTGTATGACTTTTTGATCACTTTTTATTTAATTTTTTTTAGAAAAAAAAAGGGACAAAAAACTGCGAATCGCCATTTGGACGCTTTTTTCCGCCACACAATTCGCCGTATTGAAATTTTTTTTTTTATATTTTAAAAGTACAGGCGTTTTCGGTCACGGTGATACCCATGATGTCTATATTTATTGTTATTTAGGTATTTATTTTTTACTTATACGGAAAGGGGGGTGATTTGAACTTTTATATCTTTTTTATTTTTTATATATTTTTTAACATTTTTTTTAAATTTTTCTGTGATTATTTTAAAGCTCAAATATCATCTGATCTATTGTGTTTTGTTTTTTTTCTTTATGAGCAATCATGGATTTACTAGATGCAGTTAAAACCATGAATTGCTCATTTCTTATCCTGGCCTGCCATCTAGTGGCCAGAATAAGAATTGCAGTTTGAAAACTGTAATCCTCACCAGCGAGGATTACAGTTTTCATATGGTGTACAGACACCCCGATTGGCCAATCGGGGCGTCTGTACACCACCCGGAAGCGTGGGCTTCCGGGTTCAGACGCATCCTGATGCCGTGATCACGTGTGATCACGGCTACAGAAGGCCCTGGAAGTCTCCGCAGACGGAGGTAAGATGCGGCAAGTCTCTGCTGTTAGAAACAGCAGAGACTTGCCGGCCATGACGCCCGCCGCACCCGCGAGCGGGCGTCATGTCCCCGCACCGCCCGCGCGCCGTACATGTACGGCGGCGGTCGGAGGGCATGTTTTGGAGGGAAAAAACAGGCAGCCTGACCTGTTGTTGTGTCTGGAAACTTGTTTTTGTCTGGAAAAACTGCTGTGTCGTTGCCATTGAGTATCATTGAAGCTCTAATGTAAGTTTAAGGCAGATGGGAGTGGTAACTTTGTAATTGTTTGTGCTGAGTTTCTCCTCTCCACCTCTCCCACTAGAAAGTTCCAGTCTAGCTAGAAAGGGTATATAAGGAGAGTAGTCAGAGCCCCTAGTGTTCTGCAGTTAGGGACCAGTGCTTGGAGGGGAGACTCATGCCAGTCTGCATGAGGGACCAGAAGAAGACGCTGAGATGGGGACGCTGAGCCACAGACCATGGGGCACCAGCCCTGTGACCAAAAATCCAACTGAACTACTGAGCTACAGACAGTGGGCCTCAATCCTTTGGCCAGGGAACAAGCTTTCTAGGTGAGAGATGGACAGCTAGCTCAGGCCTTTCCTCAGCATCAAACCCTTATTCTGCCAGGGAGGAGACTGGAGAAGCCAGCCCTATGCCTTGCCTGTATTGTTTTGCACCTAAATTCCTCCAGTAAAGAAGCACACTGGTTTACTGCAGACCCTGACTTTCTGGACTTATTTCCATTTGGGGTTCACCACGCCTTACCATCCCATCCGGAGAGCATCAATACTTGGTGACACCTCGACGGTGTCCAAGGGACACAGCGTAGCGTTGGGGCCACCCCAAACCCAGCCAAAAATAGGTGAAGAATCTCGTATGCCATAGCGGTAGACTAGCAATTCTTTCCATGCAAAACACAAGGAGCACTTCATGCAATCAATGCTAATAAATCAGCAGCTGCAGGTGGATTCTATACATGGATGTAAATGGAAATGATGTTCATAATTCATCACTGATTCAGAAAGGGCATTTACAGGTGAGAGGACTTTTATTCTGATTTGCATGAATAATAATAGCTATGCTTATGGTTCCCTACTAAAAGGATAAATTAAAAAATTAAGTGACTAGCAACCGAATAATATGTTTCAGGTGTATTTTGCACCAGCGAGAAGCTGTCATTGAGCTTATTTAAGGACTTTTGATTGCATTACATTTTTCCTTATATAATGTTTTTTGTTTTGACATTTTTTCTTGATTGTGAATAAAGAAAAACACAGAAACATTGTAACGTATGAAATTATAGCATATCCATGCACAGTGAGGGCAACATAAACTGGTGGCAGATACTGTGAGCTCACAGTCCCCATGTAAACCGTGCAGCGAAAGAGAAGACATGTTCTATCTTTTGTGGTGTCAAGGCACGGACCGGGAAACCCACTGAAGGGTTTCCATGTGTTTTTGTTGGTTTTTGGGGCCATGCCTCTGCACCGCAAAAGACAAGACATGTTTTATCTATCGCCGCATCTTGCAGATCGTGGACCTAAGCAAGTCAGTGGGTCCGCACCATGATGTGGAGTGCAGGCGGCTGGTGCCCATGTTTTGCAGACTCCACAACATGAGCACAGCATGTGAATGGAGCCTTAAAGGGGTTGTACAGGGGTGTTATCCTCAGAATAGGTCATCAATATCTGATCTGTGGGTGTCCGACAACTGGCACCCCCGCTGATCAGCTATTTGAAATGGAGGTGTTGCTCTATGCGAGTGCTGCTTCCTCTTTATTACACTATACGTGGTCTCCCTTGCAGCAGCGGCGCAGTGTAATTACAAGTATTTGTATGGAACGGAGAGAGTACTTGTAATTACACTTCACTTCCAAGATGACAGACAGTGTAATGAACGGGAAGTATCACTCATATGGAGGGATTCCCGGGTGTTGGACCCCGGCAGATCAGTTATTGATGACCTATTCTGAGGATAGGTCATTAATATAACACTCCAGCACAACCCCTTTAAGTGTATAATAATTATGCAGTAAATTTTAAGATATTCCTAATGAAGGCTACAGGCACCTAGAATTTTATCAATTGAAGGCTATAAATACCTTTGGGGCATTTTTTTATTATTGTGTTCTATTCATTTTGGGCTAAAGATCATTTAAAAAAAATAGGCAGATTTACCTTCACAGCCTTCAGTTTCAGTGCATCTATGTCACGAACGTGCCAGGACATATTGACATTCCTGCAACAGGTGGCAGGAGGTCAGTGAGGTTGGCAACACGTGGGTTAATCTGACAGGTTCTCATTTGGTTGTTTTGTTGTTGCTGGCATTCACCACACCCTCCCCCTTCAGGTGTAGGTGTCTTATCAATTATCCTTGCCTATTTAGTGTTGCTTCTCCCACCACGCTGTGCAGTTTATACTTTCTGTTGCATCTGTGGCCTGCTGGTGTGTGATTCTCAGTTGAGATCTCGTGGCTGCCATTTTCTACTGGAAAGTTAAAGGGGTTGTCCGGGTTCAGAGCTGAACCCGGACATACCCAGGTTTTGACTCCGGCAGCCCTCCTGAACAGGGCATCGGAGCATCTCATGCCCCAATGCCCTCCCTTGCCCTGCGCTGGATTGCGCAGGGCAAGGGCTCTTTTGTTTGTAAACATTTCAGTTGAGTTTGGTGACGTCACCGGCCGTAATGGGCCGGCTTTAGCGCTGCCCTAGCCGTTTGAATGGCTAGGGCAGCGCTAAAGCCCGCCCATCAGCGCCGATGACGTCACCGGGCTCACTGCCGGGCGGAAGCCTCCGCCTGGCAGAGCCCGGTACGTCACCGGAACTGGGCTAAATTCCTTTGCCCTGCGCTAATTAGCGCAGGGCAAAGGAGGGCATCGGAGCATAGGATGCTCCGATGCCCTGTTCAGGCGGGCTGCCTGGGTGAATTGAAAGGTATGTCCGGGTTCAGAGCTGAAACCCCTTTAAGTGTCCTCTTTCCCTTTTGTATTATTTGAGTGTATTTCTTCTCTGAGTTTGGTGATTGGGCCAGAGGGGAGACTCATGTTCATCCAGGTTGGTGGAGGAACAGTGTGACTCATTCCTGACATTAGCTTCAGGGTCCTTCAGGGACAGTTAGGGTCCTAGGTATCCTGCGTATGAGCTCGCCTACCTTCGAGGCCTGTTCATACTGGTTGTTAGTCAGGACTGGAGTCAGGATTTCTCTAGGAGGTGACCATTTGCCTTCCCTAGTTTCCAGGCCTAATGTCCATTTCCTTTCCCCCCTTTCCCTCCTGCGCTTGGTGTGGTATCTTCCCCCCACACCGGAGCGTGACTATCTACAAACTCTTCTCAGTGAATGCACCTTTACTTTTTAAAATGCTGTTTGAAAGGAGTTGACTGCTAACCACTGGCCTCGTTGTATACACCAGTGATTGGCTGCAGTGGTCATGTGTTGTCGATATGACCTCACCGCTGCAGCCAGGTAAATAGAGCCAGACTGAGAGTTCATGAGGAGACAGATGAAGTACAGTGAGGGCGGTCGGGAGGGGGGATAGTGTGTGGCTAATTTTTCAGCAGCACTTATATACCGTTGGCTACTGAACCACAGCCCCACATTACCACGGTCTGCCCTTTCCGTGCTCTCTGTACTTCATGTTTCCTCATAAACTCCATTCCCACAGAGATTCAACTGAAAATCTTATCATTTGTATTCAGGATCATAATCCCTGACCAATAGATAAATAGAAGAGACATCTCTTTAGCTCATTGTTGTGAAGTAACTTGTCCTCCTGTGTGAATTAGGGCAGGTTTTGTATGTACTAACAGGATGGCGGCCATTTTATTTCTCCTAATCATTGCTCCCTAGACAAAACGAGCCATTATAACTAATGAAAGGTATTTGGGAATATATTTATAATAAAGTACAGCACTGGCACTCAGTGATTGCAATGTTGGAGGGGGGGGGGGCAATGTAGTAGCAGAGAGACCCTCCTTTCCTGGGCTAACCACTTAGATGTCACAGTAATTACTGACTGCTGCACCTAAGGGGTTAGACTGTTGGGAATGCAGCTAGCTCCAATCCCAGCCATTGCAATGGAAGCTTAGCTGCATGTTACTGAGGAACCTAGGGGTCATTTATTAAGACCAGCATTTTAGACGCTGGTCTTAACATCCCCTATAGCTGGCGGTGGATCTGCTGAAGAAGAAGGGGCGACGGCCTCTACATTACTTCGGCACATCCAGCGCCAGTCTAAATGTTAGACAGCTTCCTTGCTGGCTTACATGTAGTACATTTTCTATGCCTAAAACAGGCCTAGAAAATGATGAATGAGACTGGCCTGGCGGTCCTTCCACACCAACTCTACGCCCACTTTTTTTGACCTGGCAGGAGTGGGGAAAAGTCACAGATTATGGCGCAACTAATCTGCGCTACAAATACACCTATTATAGACATATTTCTGGATAATAAATGACGCCCTTAGTCCTCACCTCCATTTAAAGTTATGTCAAGGTGCGGAAAGGGGTATGATAATATCACATTAACTCTATTACTTGAGGTCACAAGCACAAGCTTCATCCATGGTCACACTGTCCACGTACCGTTGTCAGTGCTGGAAATGTCAGGATGCCTGTGGAATTAAACCAGTAACTGACTTTAGCATCTGCTCTTAACAGAAAATATTTCAATTTTCAGGAAACCCTTGAGAGCATTGAAAGAGCTCAGAACACTGATTACAGTCTAAAATCTGACATTGCTAAATAAAGCAGCTGGAATATAAATCTATTAAAGGATAATATGAAAAAAATACATATTAGAGACTAAAAACATGTTAGGAATTGGATATATTGCTCTTGTTGATAATATAAAATCATAGGGTTGTGACCTTGTAGAAGGTCCTTCTCAAACACTGCTCACCCGCTCCTTTAGCTAAAGAGGACCTGTCACCCGTTAATCCTATGAGACATTTATGAATAAATTGATGATTGGGTGTTGCCAGTTTGGGATGAATCCATACACACGATGGCAATGTGCACTAAGTGCTACAATGTAAACTGCAATGTAGGGATAGACCCTTTGGAAAAGGCAAATACTCATTTGTTCATGAACTTCTAGGAGGAAAAACAGAGGAACTGCACAATGCAATTGTTATTTCATGGGGAACACAAGCAGGGGCGTAGCTAAAGGCTCATGGGCCCTGGTGCAAGAGTTCAGCTTGGGCCCCCCCCCTCCAGCGCTGGTTCACCTAGCTTTTCTGCCGGCCAAGTCAAAAATTGAAACCCCCTTCCATGCCAAATTCTCACCCTAACCTAACCTCCTAACATTACGTGTATCACTACAGAACATACAGGGTAAGGCTACATTCACACGACCCATTCACTTCAATGAGCACTGTGTGCTGTCCGCATCTGTATGTCCATTCCTATTTTTGTCCGTTTTGGGGACAAGGATAGGCATTGTTACAGTGGATCTGCAAAAAAAACGGATGCCATACGGAACATCATCCTTTTTTTGCGGATCCGCAATTTGCAGACTGCAAAACACAACGTTCATGTGAATGTAGCCTAATACAGCTCCATACCTCTTACATCCAGTGACATCTCCTCGGATGTACATCTTCTCTTTCCTCATCTTCTCCTTTCAGCCCAGACGCCATTTTTCAGCCATTTCTTATCTCTGCAGTTAGACAGAAAAAAAATCTTAGTTTACTACTTTTCCATCATCCTCCCATCTTCTGGACAAATCATCCTACACCCCCAGTACTGCTCCACTAGTACCACACAGATAGTGCCCTACAATAATTATTGGCACACAGTGTCCTAAAATAACTGCGCCCAGCAAATAGTGTGAACATAACGTCCCCCAGAAATAACTGCGCTGATACTGTGCCAGGGTGCCCCCAAAGTCCCAACTAATAATTCTCTGCCAGAGTGCACTTGTTAGTAATAGTGCCCCCAACAGTACTAATGTCCCCACTGTGCCCCAGAAGTAATAATGCTTCCAATGTGCCAGTAAAAATGCCCCCAGTGCCAGTAAAAAATGCCCCCAAGTGCCAGTAAGAAATGCCCCCAAGTGCCAGTAAGAAATGTCCCCAGTGCCCCCATGTCCCAGTAAGAAGTGTCCCCAGTGCCCCCATGTGCCAGTAAAAATGGCCCCAGTGCCAGTAAAAATGCCCCCGTGTCCCATGTGCCAGTAAAAATGCTCCCAGTGCCCCCATGTGCAAGTAAAAAATGCCCCCAGTGCCAGTAAAAATGCCCCCGTGTCCCATGTGCCAGTAAAAATGCCCCCAGTGCCAGTAAAATGCTCCCAGTGCCCCCATGTGCAAGTAAAAAATGCCCCCAGTGCCAGTAAAATGCTCCCAGTGCCCCCATGTGCCAGTAAGAATGCCCCCAGTGCCAGTAAGAATGCCCCCAGTGCCCCCATGTGCCAGTAAAATGCCCCCAGTGCCCCCATGTGCCAGTAAAAATGCCCCCATGTGCCAGTAAAATTGCCCCCAGTGCCAGTAATATGCCCCCAGTGCCACCATATGCCAGTAAAAATGCCCCCAGTGCCAGTAAAATGCCCCCAGTGCCAGTAAAAGTGCCCCCAGTACCAGTAAAAAATGCCCCCAGTGCCAGTAATATGCCCCCAGTGCCCCCATGTGCCAGTAAAAGTGCCCCCAGTGCCAGTAATATGCCCCCAGTGCCCCATGTGCCAGTAAAAATGCCCCCAGTGCCAGTAATATGCCCCCAGTGCCCCCATGTGCCAGTAAAAGTGCCCCCAGTGCCAGTAAAAGTGCCCCCAGTGCCCCCCATGTGCTAGTAAAAATGCCCCCATGTCCCCCAATAGAGCTCCGGTCCGTGCTACAATAAAAAAAAAACACTAATACTTACCTCCATGGAGCTGGCAGCGATGCGATGCAGGCCTCTTCCGGCCTGTGTCCCGCGCTGTACGGCTCAGGCGGCGCGATGACGTCATCGCGCCGCCTGAGCCGGCCTCTGATAGGCTACAGGCCCAGTGCCTGCAGCCTATCAGAGGAGCGGGCAGGGGAGACGCCTCTCCCTCCCCTGCCCCGCAGTAGAATACAGGCATCTGTATCGCCGTCCCGAGGACGGCGATACAGATGACTATGGAGATGAGCGCTTCCACAATGGAAGCGCTCATCTCCCTCTGCCCCACCGCCGCCCGCAACTGTCCGCAGGGCCGCACCGCACCCGGCTAATTGGCGGTGCGGCCCTGCAAGTGGCAAGGGGGGCCCTCGGGGCCCGGTCGCAACTGCGACCGCTGCGACCCCTATAGCTACGCCACTGAACACAAGTATTTACTAATTGACAACTCAACTCAACTTTAAAGGGTTTCTGTCACCAGTTTTTTCGGTATGAATCAGGCTGACATTAGAGATGTGCTAATGTCACCAGATTCCAAATATATATCTGTTTTATTTACTGGTGCCCCCATTTTTATATAAAATGAACTTTTATTTTATGCTAATAAGGCCTCTAGGTGCAAGGGGCGTTACACCTGCTCCTAGAGGCTCTGTTGATTGACAGGCCCAGGCAGAGAAGAAACACTCCATTCACCATAGCTTGCAAGGACCTTCAATTATGTCATGACCATGTGATCAGTCACATGGTTAGGATCACACAAACAGCCTGTCTCCTCCTAAACCATGTGACTGATCACATGGTCATGACATCATTGAAGGTCCTTGCAAGCTATGGTGAATGGAATGTTTCTTCTCTGCCTGGTCCTGTCAATCAACAGAGCCTCTAGGAGCAGGGGTAACGCCCCTTGCACCTAGAGGCCTTATTAGCATAAAATAAAAGTTCATTTTATATAAAAATGGGGGCACCAGTAAATAAAACAGATATATATTTGGAATCAGGTGACATTAGCACATCTCTAATGTCAGCCTGATTCATACCAAAAAAACTGGTGACAGAAACCCTTTAAAGGGATTGGGTCATCAGGAATATGGTTAGTAAACTGGCTGACCTTAGACATGCGCTAATGTCAGCTGACAGTATAACAGTATTTGTCCCTTCTTTCTACATGCCTCCATTGTTATGAAAAATGAATTTTTATTTTATGCAAATGAGTCTATAGGAGCAATGGGGGTGTTGCCCCTACTCCTAGAGCAGGGATCAGCAACCTCTGGCACTCCAGGTATTGTGAAACTACATCTCCCATCATGCACACTTGCTTGGATGTTCTCTGAACTCCCACAGAAGTGAAAAGAGCATGCTGGGAGTTGTAGTTTCACAACAGCTTGAGTGCCGAAGGTTGCTGATCCCTGTTCTAGAGGCTCTGCACTCCCTCCTCTGGCCATGTCCTCTCCACTTTGATTGACAGGGCCAGGCAGGATGATGTGAACACTGCCTGGCCCTGTCAATCAACATGATCAGTGTTAGTCCTGAGGAAGGAGAACAGAACTTCTAGGAGTAGGGGCAATACCCCATTGCTCCTAGAGGCTCATTTGCATAAAATAAAGGTTTAATTTTCACAGGAATAGAGGCACAGAGAAAGAAGGGGCAGAGACTGTTAGCTTCAGCTGAGAGCATGTGTCTAAAGTCAGCCAGTTTAATAGCAATGTTCCTGATGACAGAAGCCCTTTAAAGGGGTTCTGCAGTTGTTTAAAACTGATGATCTATCCTCTGGATAGATCATCAGCATCTGATCGGCGGGGGTCCGACACCTGGGACCCCTGCCGATCAGCTGTTTGAGAAGGCAGCGGCGCTGCAGGAGCTCCGCGGCCTTCTCTGTGTTTTCCTCAGACCCAGTGACGTCACGACTAGTATCACTGGCCTGGGCGGGGGTTAAGCTCTGTTCACATGAATGGAGCTTAGCCCCGCCCAGGCCAGTGATAGTAGTCGTGATGTCACTGGGCCTGAGGAAAACACAGAGAAGGCCGGGGCGCTCCTGGAGCACCGCTGCCTTCTCAAACAGCTGATCGGCGGGGGTCCCGGGTGTCGGACCCCCGCCGATCAGATGCTGATGATCTATCCAGAGGATAGATCATCAGTTTTAAACAACTGCAGAACCCCTTTAATGAGAACTTCTTATTGTAATAAAAGAACAAAGAGTAGTTTGTGGAAAAAATTATCTGCACCGTGCATAGTCACACAAGATCACATCACAGAGTAAAAAGTTAGAAACTTTAAAACACTAACTATGCATGAAACAAGAACTGGGCACGCAGACCAGGAAAACCTGCATTGGCCCGGGCCACAAAACGTGCGTCCTAAGTAACAGCATAAGGGCTCATGCACACGGGTCCGCAATACATGGGCACTGGCCGTGTGCAGCCTGCATCAGGGATCACGGACCCCTTCACTTCAATGGGTCCACAATCCGGGAGATGCGGAGCGGAGGCACGGATCGGAACAAGCACTACTTTTTTGCGATGTGGATCGCGGACCCCATTCAAGTGAATGGGTCTGCGATCCGCATGCGGTGGCCTCATGGTCGGTGTCCGTGCATTGTGGACCGCAGTTTGCGGCCGGCAGCACGGGCACGGCCGGCACACGCTCGAGTACATAAGCCCTAAGGCAAGGTAATTTGCGGTATTTTTTTGCACTTTTGCAGTTTTAGGCTGAGTTCACACTTCACTTATTTGGTCAGTTATTTCCATCAGTTATTGTGAGCCAGAACCAGTGGTGAAGCCTACAGAGAGATCAGGTGTAATGAAAGATGTCCTCCTGTTCAATGTTTTTAACCCGCACCTAGTTTTGGCTCACAATAGCTTATGGAAATAGCTGACCAAATGACTCAAGTTTGAACTCAGCCTAAGGGCTCATGTACACGAACGCATGCCACCAGTTACATTCATTCGGGACCGCAAATCCATGTGGCTGGTGCAGATGGATGCAGACCCATTCAATTTGAATGGGTCTGTGATTCGTCCGCACTGCAAAAAGATAGAATGAGTTCTATTTTTTTTGTGGTGTGGAGGCACAGAGAGAAACCCAACGGAAGCACTCTGTAGTGCTTGCATGGGGTTCCGTGGCTCCATTCTGCATCACATCTTCCGGATTGCGGACCCATTCAACAATGGCCAGCGCCCATATGTTGTGGACCCGGTGTTTGTGGACCTGCTATTTTTGGGATCACAATACGGGCATCGACCATGTGCATGAGCCCTAAGTGACTTTTTTTACCTATTTTTTTTGGTGCTTTTTTGCTGTAAAAACATCAGCTGTTAGCTGAAAGTCAGTGATAGTGAACCTTTTAGAGACTGAGTGCCCAAACGGCAACTCAAAACCCACTTATTAATCTCAAAGTGCCAACACGGCAATTTAACCTGAATACTACAGTCCAATATAGTATCTTCCATGTATTTTATCATTTAGCTATACACCATGTTCCAAATTATTATGCAAATTGGATTTAAGTGTCATAAAGATTAATTTTTTTGTTTTTCAATGAAACTCATTGATGGTATTGTGTATCAGGGCTCTTTGGATCACTGAAATCAATCTCAGATACCTGTGATAATTAGTTTTCCAGGTGAGCCCAATTAAAGGAAAACTGGATGTTCCACAATATTAAGCAGGCCACTGTTTTCAAGTAAAATGGGAAAGAAAAAGGATCTCTCTGCTGCCGAAAAGCATCAAATAGTGCAATGCCTTGGACAAGGGATGAAAACATTGGATATTTCACGAAAACTTAAGCGTGATCATCGTACTGTGAAGAGATTTGTGGAGATTTGTGGCACAATGAAGGCATCAAAACTATGAATTAACACATGTGGAATTATATACTTAACAAAAAGTGTGAAACAATTCAAAGTAGCCACCTTTTGCTTTGATTACTGCTTTGCACACTCTTTGCATTCTCTTCATGATCTTCAAGAGGTAGTCACCTGAAATGGTATTCCAACAGTCTTGAAGGAGTTCCCAGAGATGCTTAGCACTTGTTGGCCCTTTTGTCTTCACTCTGCGGTCCAGCTCACTCCAAACCATCTCGATTGGGTTCAGGTCTGGTGACTGTGGAGGCCAGGTCATCTGGCATACACCCCATCACTCTCCTTCTTGGTCAAATAGCCCTTACACAGCCTGGAGGTATGTTTGGGGTCATTGTCCTGTTGATAAATAAATGATGGTCCAACTAAACGCAAACCGGATGGAATAGAATGCCGCTGCAAGATGCTGTGGTAACCATGCTGGTTCAGTATGCCTTCAATTTTGAATAAATCCCCAACAGTGTCACCAGCAAAGCACCCCCACACCATCACACCTCCTCCTCCATGCTTCACAGTGGGAACCAGGCATGTAGAGTCCATCTGTTCACCTTTTCTGCGTCGCACAAAGACACAGTGGTTGGAACCAAAGATCTCAAATTTGGACTCATCAGATCAAAGCACAGATTTCCACTGGTCTAATGTCCATTCCTTGTGTTCTTTAGCCCAAACAAGTCTCTTCTGCTTGTTGCCTGTCCTTAGCAGTGGTTTCCTAGCAGCTATTTTACCATGAAGGCCTGCTGCACACAGTCTCCTCTTAACAGTTGTAGAGATGTGTCTGCTGCTAGAACTCTGTGTGGCATTGACCTGGTCTCTGATCTGAGCTGCTGTTAACCTGCCATTTCTGAGGCTGGTGACTCGGATGAACTTATCCTCCGCAGCAGAGGTGACTCTTGGTCTTCCTTTCCTGGGGCGGTCCTCATGTGAGCCAGTTTCTTTGTAGCGCTTGATGGTTTTTGCGACTGCACTTGGGGACACTTTCAAAGTTTTCCCAATTATTTGGACTGACTGACCTTCATTTCTTAAAGTAATGATGGCCACTTGTTTTTCTTTACTTAGCTGCTTTTTTCTTGCCATAATACAAATTCTAACAGTCTATTCAGTAGGACTATAAGCTGTGTATCCACCTGACTTCTGCCCACCACAACTCATGGTCCCAACCCCATTTATAAGGCAAGAAATCCCACTTATTAAACCTGACAGGGCACACCTGTGAAGTGAAAACCATTTCAGGTGACTACCTCTTGAAGCTCATCAAGAGAATGCCAAGAGTGTGCAAAGCAGTAATCAAATTAAAAGGTGGCTACTTTGAAGAACCTAGAATATAAGATATATTTACAGTTGATTCACACTTTTTTGTTAAGTATATAATTCCATAGGTGTTAATTCATAGTTTTGATGCCTTCAGTGTGAATCTACAATTTTCATAGTTATGAAAATACAGAAAACTCTTTGAATGAGAAGGTGTGTCCAAACTTTTGGTCTGTACTGTACATGAAGACTAATTTTCAAACAGTCTTGTTTACTGATGATTGTCGTGCAACCCTGGATGGTCCCAATGGATGAAGTAGTGGATGGTTGGTGGATGGCCACCATGTCCCAACAAGGCTGCGACGTCAGCAAGGAGGTGGAGGGGTCATGTTTTGGGCTGGAATAATGGGGAGAGAGCTGGTAGGTTCTTTGCAAAGTATATAGAGTTTCTGACAGACAACTTTCTTCCATGGTACAAAAAGCAGAAACATGCCTTCAGGAGCAAAATCATCTTCATGCATGACAATGCGCCATCTCATGCTGCAAAGAATACCTCTGTCTCATTGGCTGCTATGGGCATAAAAGGAGATAAATTCATGGTGTGGCCACCATCTTCCCCTGACCTCAACCCTATAGAGAACTTTTGGAGTATCATCAAGCAAAAGATCTATGAGGGTGGGAGGCAGTTCACATCAAAACAGCAGCTCTGGGAGGCTATTCTGACATCATGCAAAGAAATTCAAGCAGAAACTCTCTAAAAACTCAAAGTTCAATGGATGCAAGAATTGTGAAGGTGATGTCAAATAAGGGTTCCAATGTTAACATGTAACTTGGCCTGTTAGGATGTTTTGGATTTAAATAGCTTTTTATTTCAGTGAATGTGACCTCCTAATGCTTCAAATTCCACAAATGAGCATTTTCAGTTCTTAAAAACTTATAAAATGTTTAGAAACTCTACTGTGCATAATAACTTGGAACAGTGCATTTTGAGTTTTTTTTTTAATTTTTGAAGAAAATACTGTTATCATTGGGAGGTTTATTCAATAAAATTCGATGTATATTCTAACGGGTGATGACTTTTATTATACTGACTGTCATTTGCACCGATCATTTAGGAAAATCAGAGATAAATATAATTTGCATAATAACTTGGAACATAGTGTAATAGCCTGCCTACATTTAATGCACTGCCTGTGCTGTTCATGTGAGCCCTGCGCTGATGAATGGCAGGAGAAGTCTAAGGCATATTGGTACACCATAGACTTTTTCCAGGGTGTGGGTGCCCACAGAGAGGGCTCCGAGTGCCATAGGTTCACCACCACTGGTCTATGTCAATTATGAAAGCAGGATATGCAAGCATTTTTGCCTTGTGGCTTTTTTGGTAATTTTTGGTGTTTTTGTGTCTGTGTTGAAGTTCCTGGCATTTTTCATCTTAGGACTCATGCACACAAACTTATTTTCTTTGTCCATTCCGTTTTTTTTTTTTGCAGAAGATGGAAGTTACTCTGTGTGCATTCCGTGTCCGTATGTCCGTTCCGCAAAAAAATAGAGCATGTCCTATTATTGCCCGGATTACGGACAAGGATAGTACTGTTCTATTAGGGGCCAGCTGTTCTGTTCCGCAAAATATGGAATGCACATGGATGTCATCCGTATTTTTTGCAGATCCGTGTTTTGTGGACTGCAAAATACACACGGTTGTGTGCATAAGCCCTTATTCTGTATAGGAGAAAAATAACAGCAAGAAAAAAATGCTGTTCAAAATTTTTTTTTTTTCTGTAAAAAAACGCCATGCATTATTGAACAAAAGCAAAAAACAAAAGCAAAACAAAACAGTGCACAAATTCTATGGTATTTTTTTTCACCGACAAAAACATGTCAGGGACCTTAATACATATCGAGTGTCACTATTGTTGTGACTGACTACTCTCACAAACATAAAGTGCCGAGTGCAGATAGTGACAAAATAAATACAATATCAGCCATTAATATGCACGGGGTAGTGGCACGGAGTGGAAATGGCCCAGGCAGCTCCAGCTGGGACTGGAAATGTTCAGAAACGGCTGAATGGAATGAACTAACATTTGTCAATACCTGACATTATATTGAACATTTAATTTACAGAGAGCTATAGAGAGTCCGCTGCTCAATTGATACTACAGCAACCGCAGCCTTCTATATGGATAGAAGAGGAGGTATCTGGGGTGATATATCTTATTACAGACAGGTAATAAAGTGTCATCTATTCCATTTAATGGGGCAATGTTATAAGATGAAATGTAATTTACAGATTGGATTGTGTAATCATACAAATTATTGGGCACCGGAGAACTGTTAGTACAATGATCTATACTGATGTACAATACATATTATACACCGGAGTAATCACTAGATACAAATACATTGAGTATCTAAAGGTTTAGAATTGCACATGGTGGTTATATCCTGAAAGTGGTCTACGTAGGATACAATATTTCTGTTGTAATTGCTAAACATTGCATATTCATGACATTTCATACCTTCCTGCAACTTGGGTGAAGGACTGAGCTGAAAAAATATGAAGACAGACTATACAAGCCGCGCATTCTGTTCCGTTTGTTTGCGTTCCTATACCGAAGAGCAAACCACAGCATGCTGCGGTTTTCTTTCCGTAATGAGATGTGGAGCAAAACGGATCCGTCATGAACCACAATGCAAGTCAATGGGGATGGATCCGTTTTCTCTGACACTATCTGACACAGTGGAAAATGGATCCGTCCCCCATTGACTTTCAATGGAGTTTATGACGGATCCGTCTTGACAATGTTAAAGATAATACAAACGGATCCGTTCATAACGGATGGTTGTATTATCAGTAACGGAAGTGTTTTTGCTAAGCCCTGCCGGATCCAGCAAAACGCTAGTGTGAAAGTAGCCTAAGGCTGCTCCCTTAGCACCCCATCACAATAAGAATGTCCCTTAGACACTAAGGATGCCTCTTTTACAGTAATAATGCCCTTTAGTGCCTCTTGGACAGTAACAATACCCTTTAGTGCCCCTTGGACAGTAGTGCCCCTTAGTGCTCTCCACGTAGTATGATGAACCTTTATTGCCACCTACACAGTATGATGCCCCCTTACTACCCAGATAGTATGATGCTGTCCTAGTGCTCTTCATGCAGTATGATGCCCCTAAGTGCCCCCTCCTAGTAGGATGTTCCCTAAGTGCCCCCTCACAGCAGGATGATTTTTCTGTGCCCCCACACAGTATAATGCTCCTTTTTGACCCCTGACAAAGTCTGATGCCCTCCTAGGACCTCCCCACACAGTATGGTGCCCCTTAGTGCACCCTACCCAATATGATGCTCGTAAGTGCCCCCCCTCACAACTGGATGATCCCTTGGTGCCACAGGTGGCAGAGAGCTGACGGCATCCTAAAGAGAAATATACAGTTGAAATCAGGACATGCAGGGGTCTGGACAGCCATCAGCCATGGTGCGGTTTCAGAACGTAATCCGCTAGATGTATACCCCTGGTTTAAATAATAGTTACATCTTTTATGTACAATTTGTTTTCATGCCATTGCACCTGTCTAAGAAATTAGAGCAATTTTGCAAAAATAAAAATGTATTAAAATGTTCCTACAGTTTTGTTTCTACACTGCAAACCAACCCCATGGAGTCTAATCTTACAATCACACTCTGTTCTGTCTACTAGACCTGCTAATGTTCCAAAAATATATGTTTGCAAGATGTAGAAAACAGACGGAAGGAAGTGTTTGTGGTCTGTAACCATGGGGAGACATAGGTCTGCATAGATGCTGCATACACAAAACGGTAGATTTTCTTTAAAGGGGTTATCCCATAATTAATTAAATTAATAATTAAAGTCATATAGTACATGACCATCTCTTTCTAAAAAAGCTAGAACCAGCCCTGTACCTCACATGGATCCAGACATCTCCACATTCATTGCTCCGCTAGATTTATATCAGGCTGACAGCTCAAGGGGAGTGTCTTTTCTGCTGCAGCTCAGGGGGTGTGTCCATGCTCTCCCTATCACAGCTAACGAGGCTGTTCGATGGATGAAACTGAACATATGCGGCCTTCTCAGTGAGTCGGACAAAGAAATAAGAAAAAAACAAACAGAAGGTGGCCCTATACAGATACATTTTTATTGAATAACTCAGTAGCTATGCTAAATTTTTAATTACATGCAATTACAAACGTATTCAGATCTAGGTGCTGGTTTGAAAACTGTAGAATATTTTTTCATGGGACAACCCCTTTAATGAGAATATTTGTTTCCTTTTTTTTTATTTCATCTGCACTATAACAATAAAAATGGCTGCAAAGTCAAACACACCATTTTAGTAATCTGTCTGCATATTGCGGCTGACTGTGAATTTTTGTGTCAAGTGATAGACACATTTCGTATAGGAGGATTGGTCATAAATTTAAGGCTTCTTGCCATTTCACTTAAAGAATCATTCATGAATTAGAAAATAAGTGAGCAAATAAGATTAATCAAGTCAAGTTTAGCTTTGATATAGGGAGGCTTGATTTCCCCAGAGGAAGCAGAGATTAGGAGTACAACTAATGACCTGGAAAATGCATATCAGCGCTCTGCAGCGGTGTGTGGAGTGCATTTCAAGACTTTTAGTGTACTAAGATACTTATATAATTCAAAAGGTCATTGTGGAAAAAGAAACTTAAAGAGGTATTACAGCTTCAGCAAATGAAGGTTATTCATTGTATAATTGAAAAGTTATAGCATTTGCCAAAAACTTTCTGTAGCGTTTTTTCACAGCTTTTAAGATCTCTACTTGTAATTAAAAAGGACGTGTCACCGCTCCTGACATGCCTGTTTGAATGACTACATGTATTCCCACTGTAATACCAATTCTGGAGCCTCTATTCATATGGCTCTATGTTGTGCCATTCCTGTATTATTTCTACTAGAAGTTATGAATGAATTGCTAGCAGTCTGCAGTAAGGGTACAGAGTGGTGGTATCAAGTTGGGGGTGTGTACCAGCACGGTCTGAAAATGGCAGCACTGATTGGATAAAGTGAGACTGCGCAGGTACACACCCCCAACTGGTTACCTCCCCTCTGTACCCTTACTGCAGACTGCTAGCAATTCTTTCATAACTTCTAGTAGAAATAATAAAGGAATGGCACTGTGGTTACTTTTCCAAGACGTTTGGCACAACCTCACTACTGAGTTCCTTCAAAAAATCTTGTAATTGTAGCTATAAGAATTGATGCTGTTTTTAAAGCAAAGGCTGGTCACACCAAATATTCATTGGATTTAGATTTCTCTTTTTCTCATTCACTGATCATTTCCCTGATATGAGCATCAGAGCTGAATCCCGCATTCATTGGGAAGTTTCACTGTGCTCTCACAGGGGCATTACATTCTGTCCTTGTCCTATGATGGGCAACCAGGCGCAAGACTGATGCTGGTGCAGTTACCAGAGTCTTTTAAGGAAGTGTACATCTGCGTCTCTATCACATGGTTAGGACAGGTTTTGATCCTCAGACAGTGGAGTACATAGAGAAGTAAGGGCCCCATAGCAAGGATGAAACCAGGCCCCCACACAGGACAGAAGGGTTTCTGCCTAAACTCTTTCAATGACCCTTGGGCCATTTTTCCACTGCCTCATTTGCTAAAAGTTGTTCCTTTAGAGGGTAGTGTTCTGACCAAGTTTTCACCTCCAGTAGAAGAGGAGATAATCCCAACTAAGACTGGGCCCCTCTTGTCCTGGGCCCAATAGCAGTCGCATGGTCTGCCACTATGGTAGTTACACCTCTGTCCTCAGATCAAAGGCCAAATGTTATGGCAGGTCCACCCACTCACCACAGATGATGACAGCACAATTCTGCCACAAAATGTCAGCAAAATTGTGCAATTATTTGAATGACTTCAAACAGAGATTGTAAAACCGTGGAAATAAGACAAAGTATATTGGAAAAATGTAGACATTTTCACTTTACAGTGAGTAATGTTTATTTGCTGGAAACATTATACATTTTTAATGCAGTCTTTCTATCTCTGCCTTGCCAATGACAAATGCTTCTTTTGTTGCATTAAAATATGAAGCTAATATAATAGGTTTAATATAAAAAGTTATATTATTAACCAGGCTAGTACTCATCAGGTTTTAATACAGGTAATTGAAAGGTGATTTATACAATGTTGCCGTTTTTAATCCTTTGGTGCTCATTATCAATTTATTCTGCAGGAGGACAATGACCCTAAACGTACAGCTAATGTAATTAAAAAGGACGTGTCACCGCTCCTGACTCGCCTGTTTGAATGACTACATGTATTCCCACTGTAATACCAATTCTGGAGCCTCTATTCATATGGCTCTATGTTTTGCCATTCCTGTATTATTTCTACTAGAAGTTATGAATGAATTGCTAGCAGTCTGCAGTAAGGGTACAGAGTGGTGGTATCAAGTTGGGGGTGTGTACCAGCACAGTCTGAAAATGGCAGCACTGATTGGATAAAGTGAGACTGTGCAGGTACACACCCCCAACTTGTTACCTCCCCTCTGTTCCCTTACTGCAGACTGCTAGTAATTCTTTCATAACTTCTAGTAGAAATAATAAAGGAATGGCACAACATAGAGTCATAAGAATGGAAGCACAATGATTGTCAATACATGAGGAATGTATGTGACTATTAAAATAGGCATGTCAGGAGTGGTGGCAGGTCCTCTTTAAGAACTATCTTCACGGTAAAGAAGAACAAGGAGTCATAATATAGCCTCCACAGAGACTTGATCTCAACATCATTGAGTCTACCTGGAATTACATGAAGAGATAGAAGGATTTCAGCAAAACCTACATCCACAGAAGAACTGTGGTTACTTCTCCAAGACGTTTGGCACAACCTCACTACTGAGTTCCTTCAAAAAATCTTGTAATTGTAGCTATAAGAATTGATGCTGTTTTTAAAGCAAAGGCTGGTCACACCAAATATTCATTGGATTTAGATTTCTCTTTTTCTCATTCACTATGCGTTTTGTTTAAAGGGTTGTCCAGGTTTAGCGCTGAACCCAGACATATCCCCTTTTTTACCCAGGTAACCTCCCTGATATGAGCATCAGAGCTGAATCCCGCAGGACAAAGGCTTTTTTTGGAGATCCGGTGATGTATAGAGCTCTTCATAAGGTAAGCTAGGTGGAGGCTGTAAAACGGCTAAAGCCCACTCATCAGTGCTGGTGATGTCACCGGCAACATTGCTAGGCGGAAGCCTCCGCCTAGCAGTATAAAAATATAAATAAACATGCTCTTGCCTGCGCAGGGAAAGGCAGAGCATAGGAGGATGAAACACTCCAATGGTCATGTCAGAGGGGCCAGAAGGGTGAAAATGGGGATATGTCTGAACCCAGACAACCCCTTTAATTGATAAAAATAGGCAATTAGCACTTACTGTATTTGTAAAATCCTTTCTGGATTGCTCAAATCCAGCTTGTATTTTGATTTGGTTATGAATCGATTCTACCCGAATCTAAAGTACTTTAAATCCTAATGCATTTCTCTCTCTCTCATCCTCAGTATAAGTCATCAATATCAGATTGGCAGGGATCCAACAGCTTTCCCCCATCGGCTCCAGTACCAGAAGTTGGCGCTGGAACTACACATCTCCGTCCATTTTGAAGTGAATGAGAGAGTCACTGCAATAACCAGCTCCATCCACTTTAAAGTGACATCACATTAAGTTTTCCATCGTCTTCAAAAATAATCTCAGCTTAGAGCTGCATAAGAAGAATGTGGTAAGACACGATTCCCATATCTTAGTGTATCTTCAGTCATAAACAGTGTGAAATGATTTCTCATTATAGAACATATTGATGTCACTAATTATTAATTTTGTGCAGAACGGTTTCAGCGTCGTTTTGTTTGTTCTAATACCCGAGTATACTTTATCATGAAAAGCATACAAGATTACTAGTAATACAGGGCCCTGGGGCAAAAATAATCTGCATGTCTTAACTAATGTTAAATGATGTGTCCTAGCTATTATTTGAGAAGATTACCGAGCGTAATTGTCAGTCAATATCATTTACTCGGTCACGTTTTGAACGTTGCTGCTGTGTTCTGGGAAGAAATGCAGGCAACAGTTACCATATTTCATTCATCCATGTGTAAAGAATGGAATACCATTTTCTTACCGATAATAATGCGTATTTTCAGAATGTTTACAAAGCATCACTGCATGATGAGACACGTTAATATGTACAGTATGCGCTGGACAATACACTGGTGACACAAAGGGTTAATTGCCTATGGAAGGAGACGTTAATATTTATAAAATGTTTTTATTATGCTGAGATTTTCCATTATTGTTAGGGTGCATTCACACGACGTTGTGTATTTTGTGGTTTGCAAAACGTGGATCCACAGAAAATCTGGATGACGTCCATGTTGAATCTGTTTTTCTTAGCGGACCCATTGTAACAATGTCTATTCTTGCCTGCAAAATGGAGAAGAACAATCAGTGACTTAATGTAAAGACATCGAGGGAGACTTATCAAAACTGGTGTAAAGGAAAACAGGCTTACTTGCCCATAGCAGCCAATCACATTCCAGCGTTCATTTTCCAAGGGAGCTCTGAAAAATGAAAGGTTGGATCTGATTGGTTTCCATACGCCAGTCTTGATCCCTCTGTGCCATAGTGACATGCACCTAATTTCTTAAGAGACAGATGCAATAGATGTAAATAGGTTGATAAATGTCCCTCAGTGTCATAAGAATAGATACTCCAGAATTGTTATTACACTGAGAATGAAAGTAGTTACTAAAGTAGACATGTCAGGGGAGTGAGAAGTCCTTTTTAAAGGCTATATACACCTTTGGGGGCAAATTTTTTTATTATTGCATTGTACTTATTTTGAGCTAAAATTCATTTTTTCAATTGGTCTTTATTAAAATCCTTTTTTTCTGCACATAGCTGAGATGCTGTAGTAGCAGTCTGTGGATTTCCTCTCTTTTCCGTCAGTTGGGGAGCTGACGGGCTCCTTATCTCTGCTCCCTGACACAATAAACACTCATTGTAGCCCAAGCTCTTATCTTATTGCTAATAATGTGGCTTAAATAAGTGTTTATGACCTCTCAGTAGTTTAGACATAAGGTTTATTAGATGATCTGCACAAAGTGAAAGTATCGGTCACACAATTAGAAAAACAGTTAACCCCCTTGTGACAGTATTGTTCAATATTTTTAATAAAGGCCAATTGAATATATGATTTTTAGCCACAAATTAGTAAAATGCAATCATAAACAAGAATTGCCTCCGAAAGTATACATAGCCTTTAAGATTTTTATGGAGGTAAATATATTGTGGACTGTTAAAGGGGTTGTCCAGGCTTTTACTATAGATGACCTACCTTTGATATAGACATAGCAACAGCAAGAAGAGAGTAGGGAGACGGTATGTACACACTGCACGCGCCCGTGTCCTCATACACTTGATCACCGGGGGTGCCGGGTGTCAGACCCCGCCGATCTGATATTGATGACCTATCCTTAGGATAGGTCATGAATAGTAAAAGCCTGGACAACCCCTTTAATATTGTATCACTCTTTATATTATCTGTTCAGTCCAATATTATAGTTAGGATTATTATTACATTCACTTGTCGTTTTTCATGTATTGCAAAGAAAACTATCATTTAGCTCTCTGTGCCTTTATTTTTAAATCTTCGATGGTTTGTGCTCCGTGTATGTACTGATGTTTATTTTGGTAGCGCAGCGAATTAGAGCCCCATTTTATTGTATGTTGACAGGGTCCACAATTATCATGCAATATAACACTTCCATAGAAGTCTGCTTTATTGAAACCCTGAGTTTCATACAATACGAGAACATTCATTGACGCATGAATGAAGAGGAATCTGTGCAAAACAGACATTATTCATCCTCCATAACATATGTTTAGGTTCATTATCTATTTTATTATCAATGTGCTAGTCACTGGTACGGTAAATCGACGCCTATTAAGATAATTTATATACAATGAGAAGGCTGAGCACAAAGGGTGGAATTTATCAAAGGACGGCATTTTCTGGTGGACAAAAGTCACACATTTTTGTGCTTGCAGCATTTTGCAAAAAATGTGCGTTTTTTTTTTTGTACACAGCTATTGCCAGTTGTTTGAAAAGTGAGCAGTACATAGCACGTGGAACATGGGGGGAATTTATCAAGCTTTGCATGCCAGAATTCTGGCTTCAAAAAGTCACAAACAGGGGCTTTGCAACTTTTTGAACAGTACTCTTTTTTATAATTGTGTTTCAACTTATTAGGACTCGAGTATGAAATGGCGATCTTTGGAGAGGAAACCTGACAACTCAGGGCGTTGACCTGTAATAAAGAATAGATGATAGATCCTGCAACTCTGCTCCGATTCTCCCGGAAGGGCTCTGTTTTGCTGGAATCAGTGGCGACGTAACATCAACAACACATGACCACGGCGGCCAATTACTGGACTCAGCGGTGCACTGAAAAAGTCAGTGATTGACAGCAGTGGTCACGTGTTGTTGACATGACGCTACTGCTGCAGCCTGGACAACACAGCTCTTCACGGAGAATCAGAGTTTCTGATTCACCCTGATTGAGAGGGATCTGTCAGGTAAGTATTTATCTATTCTTTATTACATGTTGATCATCTAAGTTTTCCAGCTTCCTATTGAACTGGAAAACCCCTTAAAAAATTCTCACCAAAAACTACTATAATCATAACTAAAGATATCATAAGTGGATCCTAAGCAGACATATAAGCTGAGCTTTCATCAGGACACTATAGCTGATACTTAAGCAGGGTTGTCAACCTTCCCTTAAAATTTTTGTGGACAATTAAACAAAAAATCACGGACAGCCCCAAATTTTTACGGACATACACCTCAGCCCTTTCTAGAGACACGTCCTCCGTTCCACACCCTCCAAATGTTCTAAAAACAATGCTCTTGAATCAGAAATACCCTAGAATTAACAGGTTTGTACAGTAGTTAAAAATAAAATATGGCAGTAGCATATGGAAAAAATCCTCAGTTCTCAGCTCTTACGTACATCCCCCCACTCTAGTAGAAAGACCGACAGAGATATAATGGACAAGTACAGTATTGATGATGTGCACAATGAAGTTCAGGTGTATTGCATGTACAGTAACCACTGCAGCCAATTACTGCCCCAACTGATTTGCTACATCGGTAACATTCTATGCTACAGAGATTGCCACTGAAGAAAGTGGGGAGTATAACATGCATCCACAATGCATATGTGCCAAATGTTTGATCCAACCAGCCCCCTCCCTAGCAAACATACCTCTTGCATCCAGTGTCTCTCTTCTCTTCGTTTTCTCTCTTTGGCGCAGACTGCCATGATGAGTTCTTTTAGCCATCTGTCTCTCTGCAGAGTTTGACACACAGAAGTTCTTCACTTTTCTATCATCCCCCCCTCCTGGTGCCCCAACAGTGTCATCATGCTGCTAACCCCAACACTGTTCCCACTGTGCTCCCCAATATCCCCAAATACTATACTGTACAAATAATAGTTAGTTCCCCTATAGTAGCAGTGCACCCCAAAGCCCTTCACATTGTACCAAATAATAACACTTCCCCAATTGTACCCCGGCTAGTAGTAATAATATCCCATAATAGAAATAATTTTCCATATAGTGCCTCCAGCAGTAATAAAGCCCCCCATGGTAATGGTGATAAAGCACCCCCATAGCGAACCAGCAGTAAAATTGGCCTAAAAGTGCCCCTAGTAGTGATAAAGACCTTCATAGTGCTCCTAGTAGTACTAAAACCCCCATAGTGCTCCTAGAAGTAATAAGGACCCTCTGTAGGGCCCCTGTAGTAATAATGCTCCAATTTAGTGACTCCTAGAATTATAATGCCCCTTATACTGCTCCTAGCAGCTTAAATGCACCCAGTAACTTAAATTCTCACCTTATTGCCCCAGCAGCTTAAATGCTCCCCTATAGTGCTCATAGCAAACGGTCCCCTATATTGTCCCAGTAGTTTAAATAGTCCCTTATAATGCCTCAGTAGTTTACTGGAGCACTATAGGGGATGATTTAAACTACTGGGCCATTACAGGTGATCATTATAGGGAACCATTGAAACTATTGGGACAATGTAGGGTACCATATAAACTAATGGGGTACTAGAGGGAACTATTTAAACTACTGGGGCATTATAGGGGATCATTTAGTTTAAATGATCCCCTATAGTGCCCACAGTAGTTTAAATGATCCCCTATAGTGCCCCAGGAGCTTAAATGGTCCCCTATAGTGCCCCAGAAGCTTAAATAGTCCCCTATAGCACCCCAGTCGTTTAAATGATCCCCTATAGTGCCCTCAGTATTTTAATGGTCCCCTATAGTGCCACATTAGTTAAAATGATCCCCTATAATGCCCCAGTAGCTTAAAGGATCCCCTTCAGGGCCCCCAGTAGGTCATACATGGCCAAAGATTTGCTAATGAAGTTTGGGATGAGCAGTACATGGGGCTATAAGTGGTGTGATGGCTGGGGAATACATCCTGCAGGGCAGGCAAGCTATTGCTCCTCAGCTCACACTGCCTGCACCATCCACCAGATCTGCTGAACATTGTGGCCAGCAGGACTAGGCGCGGTCTCCTAGTGGAACCTAGTCACTCACTCTGCAGGGAGGAAACTGGAAAGAAAGCTGTACTTTCATTGGTGGTCAGTGGGACTCCTCCTCCTGACTGCTGCTCCGTGACTGCTACACAAAAGCAGTATTGGCTCTCATCTCCCTGCCCTGTGCAGCAGACGGAGGGCAGACTACAGAGTTTGGAGCACAAATTTACGGACAGTGTTTTTTTTCTGCCAGACACTAAGGACAGCAGAAGAAAACACTCGGTTTTTGCGGACTGTCTATAAATTTACAGACGGCTGCCAAACCTGTACTTCAGTGTTGAATCTGAACTACAAATCAGGTGCAGCAATGTCATGAGTTTTCAAATGGAAGCTGTGTAGTTCCTCTTAGTTGGTATTACTGGACACCAGAACATGACCGCTTTTGAACATCGGGCCCCGCGTTTCAAGATGTTGAAACTTCACAGGCACCAGTTTAATCAAGCTTTCACACCAGGCTCACTTTCAAGCTGAATATGATGATTACATTACAATCAACTCCTCAGCTTTCTGCTCATGTTCCCTGTACATGCCCAGCCTGTTGCTCCAGACTATCCTCCTGCTTCTTCCCCAGCTCTCTTGGTTTACTGTAATCCAGGTCTTACTCCTGCTTCTTCCCCATCTCCTCCACTCTCAATATACCCACCTGTTTCTTCCCACACTCTGCATCACTGTATGTTAGGTCCATAAAGAAGGGGTCTGAATAGCAGGGGCCCAGACAGATGTCATTACTGGTCCAGATTTGCACCATGGACTGCCAGTTGAATATCCATGCTTAAAGGGGTTATCCCACAAAAAATTCAGTAAAATGTATCTGTATAGCGCCACCTACTGTTTGGCTACACATGCTCAGTTTCATCCTTCAACTGCCTCCTGAGCTGTGATAGGGAGAGCTGAGACACGCCCCCTGAGCTGCAGCAGAAAAGACACTCCCCTTGAGCTGTCAACTTGATATAAATCTAGCAGAGCAATTGGAGGAATGAATGGGGAGATCTCTGGATCCATGCGAGTTACAGGGCTGGTTCTAGCTTTGTTAGAAAGAGCTTGCCATGTACTATATGATGCCTGTGTGATGAACTGCACCTTGCAGCCCTGCCTGACGTCTTACTATGTCGGGATTACATGGTACGGTCTTGTCACTTTTAGCCAAGACGTGACGTTACGCCCTCCCTGCGAGTATGTAAGGTCAGCTTGGCACAGCTTTACATAGACACCTCCTGTCCACACGCGCAAAGGGAGGCATGGAGAGTGAGAGAGGGTAGCCCATGTGACCAGCAGTGTGACACAACAGTCGCTCTCAACCCTGACAAGCTGAGATAGCCCTTTCACTGCCCCAGTGAAACAGAGCCCTGCCAACCTGGTAGACTCGTTAGATGTAAGTGTGGTCCATAAACGGGATTAAATTGGGCCAATTATCAGCCCAGGTAGCATGCAATGTAATACCCAGACACGGATGTGTGGGATTCGGGGATCTAGACAAAAGAAGAACGCAAGATTAAATGATATATTTAATCGCCTTAAGGGCTTGCTAGACACAACACTATATACAACAGGATATATACAATGGTCAGTGATGTAAAATACTGGTTATGATACAGTCAGAATTAACAGATAAAAGTCAGTTACCTGATAGATGTATTGTCATTTAAAGCTATAGTCACATGGGAGGCAGTGATGTCAGCGGGGTTTCCAGGTCTCCCCAAACACGATGATCTCCCTTCAGAATAAGGCAATGGCCACTGCCTTGCATGGGCAGTTAACCCTTAGTCGGTCATGCATGGTAGCAGAGTATGGTAGCTAGAAATCCAAAAACCCAATATGGATCCTAACTCCTCACCGGAAGGTCGTAGGGAGATGGTTCTAGCACCAATGGATCTGCCGGGATCTCGGGTACAATTGGAGACCAAACACAGCATTGCAGCTGCGCTTCTACCATGAGTTATCCATATGTCCCCTTCCCTGGGTCCTATAAGCGAGTGAAGTCCAGTGCGACGTTCGGCTCAGACCCAGGGTCTTGAAAATGTAAATGGTGTATGGCTCTGATGTGAGGTAATTTCATAATTTCTTATGAACTCCCAGTTCCATGAATGTCTTTTGTTGTAGATAAACAGCTTAGCCCCATTCACAGGGTGGTCATCCTAGCAGATCAGTTTCCTTCCAGCCTGGCTGCTGGAGGTGTGAAATGTTGTCACATTCGGGCTTTGAGGCTGGGCTCCCTGTGGAGCCTGCTTCCTCTGCCAGATGACAGCAAATGGGCAGGCATTAAATTATGTTTCCTCATATTCCTCACAGTCTGATTTTCATTTCATGGGATAACCTCTTTATTAGGCTGGGTGGCCCACCACCACCATACAAAAATGCAGTTCTCGAAGGGTATTTTTTTCACCCGAATTCCTAGCTTGTCATTCCATTAACTTTGAAGTTGGTTCCCAGAGAGCATCACCAAACAATTCACGGATAAGGTTTATGTCAGGTGAAATATTCTGGCATTTCTATATATACAGGTATATCCATATGAAAGCTGCACATAATTTTAATGCACCACTTATTTTTTTAACTTCTAGTGGTAGAAAATTGCAACTGCAACTCTAAAGGATGACTTATATACAATATTTCCAGTCCGGGTTGCACACCCAAAGATTATTATATCAGAACAGCAGAAACTTGATGAAAATCTAAGCGCTGGGATTTAATTTCCTTGTGAGCAGAGTTGGGTATTTTAAGGGATCAAAGGGGCTTTGTGCTTTGTGCATGATCTATGATAACACAGGGAGAGATTATGATCCCCGTCACTCATTTGTGTTTCCAGGCAATATCCACTTCTAAAAATACTACATACAGCACTTGAAGCAGAATTAACACATAAATGGAAATCTCTGGACATTCAAAATTTTATGTTTGCTCTGACTTATTATTTTTGGAAAAGAGATTGTACATGTGTAGATTTTTCTGGGTTTTACAAGTTAAGGTTCAATGCGTGACATAAAATATATTATATAATCTACATGTGACATTGTAATATCCAATGCTGTATATACAGTTTTTAACACCCATTTCAAGAAAAAAGTCACATTTTGTAAAACATTAAAATCAGACATCATATAGCACATGACAATCTCTTTCTAACAAAGCTAGAACCAGTCCTGTACCTCACATGGATCCAGAGGGCTCCACATTCATTTCTCCAATTTTTCTGCAAGATTTATTTCAAGCTGGTAGCTCAGGGGGCATGCCACTGCTTCTAAAAGAGAAGAATACAGCTGGTGACGGTTGAAAATTTAAACTGAGTGATTGTGACCACCTCATTGGTAAAACCCCTTTAATGTCACCTACAATTAAATTGTAAAGGCCGCTTCGCTTTCAGTGAGTTTCACTTTTAATATTAAAGTTTAGTTATCTTCTACATCATACGACCAGGACAACAAGTATTATAAGAACCACAGCAAAACTACAGCATATACTGTATTCATTCGTTATTGGGTTCAAGACCCTTTTTCTTATATGGGACAATGAATATCCTGCATCCTCTTACAGAAATAAAGCAATTTTACACCATATACAGGTATCACTTACCTACAGAATAGGCAATAAATGTATAATCTCTGAGGGGCTGAATGCTGGGATTTCCAGAATAACTAGAACTGGCGTCCCGAGTTCACTCACTTTACTTTTTCTACTAGACTGAATGCACCATTCTACCTTATTGTCATCTTGGTTTTTCAGGTGAGACGGAGCAGGAGGCTAGTGATAGGTGGGTGTTCCATCAATCACACATATATCACCTATACTGTGTATATGTGATATATGTTTTTGATGAGAAAACCCATGAAACCATAAAATACTTGTCTCCATAACCATCACAGGGATAGATTACTGCTTACAGATTTATACAGCTCATGACCCTGAATTAGTGATGAGTGATGTTTTGAAAAATTTGATTCAGCCGATTCACCTAACTTGGACAAGAAATGTGATTAGTTAACAATTAAGTTGTCACAAATTGCGATAAATCAGGTATACCACGGCCACTGAAGTGCAATGGCTCCTTAGTGGAGCAAAATAAAGAAATGCAGGTAGCGCCTGCAGTGGAGAAAAAAAATACATTATGAGTAGGGAGGGTGGCAGCAGCAGCAGTGGCAGTAACGGTGACAGTAGTGGCCCCATGATAGAGTGGGGAGGATGGCAGCAGCAGTGGCAGTAACAGTGACAAAAGTGACCCCATAACAGAGTGGGGAGGGGGTCAGCAGTGGCAGTAACAGTGACAGTAGTGGTCCCATGACAGAATGAGGAGGGGGGCAGCAGTTAGGGTGTGTTCGAATCACTGTTTATTTTTGCGTTCTACTGATCCATCAGAAGAACAGGAAACTAAAAAAATGAAGCCTGTATTTTGAGCATCCATAAAGCATCTTTCTGACAGTCAGTATTTAATCAGTAAGTGTGGGCCAAAACCAGGAGTGGGTCCAAAACAGAGATAAAATGTAATAGAAATATTTGAATGTCTTCTGCGTTTTGGACCCACTCCTGCTTTTGGCTTCCAAATCATGATCAAATCCTGATGCAAAATCATTTTAGTTTTAACAAGGAAAAAAGTCCCACATGCAGTATTTTGCATCAGTATTTGATTAGTTTTTGTAAGCAAAAACAGGAGTGGGTGGCAACAGGTCGGCAGCAGCATCAGAAAGGTAGCAGCAGGACTTGGCCAGAAGTAACAGCCCATGGTGCAAAATATTCTGTTGTGGCAGCACACTACAGTATGATCATTGGTGGCAGAATGATCTATTCTGTTGCATCAGGGACCAAAGTCTGGAAATCCTTGTTGATCTACACCTGATTCATCTTTATGAAGGTTAGTCTTTCAACATATAGGGAGGAAAGGCGAGTCCTCTTAGGGGTAACTATGCCCCCTGCCGCACTGAACACCCACTCTGATGCCATACTACTGGCTGGGCAGGAAAGCATGCCCATGGCAAACTCAGCCAGTTGCAGCCAGACTTCAAGTTTTCATGCCCAGTAGTCCAGGGGTTCTTGGATTATGGGTGACAGGGTGCAATCAAATTATGCCACCACCTGCTAGTTAGGGTTGTGCTGCATGTTCTGCTTCTGCTGGGTGGTTTCTTCAGTAGGCTTCTGAAGAAAACTGCTCATCATAGACTCCAGATGAAGTTGCTGCATATAGAGCTGGTGCTGCTCAAGACCCACTTCCCCCACCAGTAATGGCAGTGGAGCATGAGTGAGAGTGCTCGTAGGCAGTGACCAAGTGACTAGACAGCTGACTAGTGACTAGTCTCTGACAAGTGACTAAGTCTCTATAGCAGTCCATTTTTGCATCCCTCTCAGAAGGTCTAAAAAATGCCCCCATTTTTGACCAGTAGCGAGGGTCTAACGATGTGGATAACCAGTGGTCATCCCTCTGCTGAATCCTGTGGCTGTCACTCCACAAACATGACAGCATGTATCTGGCCATTTGCGCAAGGGATTTGGAGGGCCTCCCTACGTCCATCTCCACTGCATACTGCCACGGTCTGTTGGGGTCATCTGTGTCACCTTTGACATTGCCCTCCAGCTCCTTCTGCTCCTCTCCTGTCACTTGGGTAGATAAATCACCTAGTTGTGTATAAAATTCCTGGGTGTTTATGTCCCCCTCTTCTGCCAGATCATCCTCCTCAGGGCTCAGATGGCCGTGAAATGGAGGTGCCACGTCTTTTGTCCTCTCACCAATCAGATTTGTCAGCATACCCTTCCTCTGCTTATACAGGCGGTCTAACGTATGGAACATGGAGTTCTGTGGAAAAGTTGCATATCATGAGATGTTGGGGAAGAGCATTTTGCCTTTGCAGCTCAAAGAGGGTGTGTTTTGCCCAGTAAGAGTGGCTGTTCTTCTCATTATCAGTAACCATGGTTCCTATCTCCAGTTGATGAGGAGACAGTTAGTGTTCATTTTCTTTATTGATGATGCCAAGCAGTTCTCCCCGGTGTGACTCATGGCATGGATGTGTGACACATTTAACACAACTAAGTGGTATGGCAGCAACTACACTGCCAGAAATGTGGCCAGATGGAGTTTAAGCTTGATCATAGGTTAATGGATGGCCGTGAATAGTTTTCTAATGGCCACACATTCCATTATGGATGTCTCAAAATGGTGCAGAGGACACGGAGCAAGAGAAGAAGCAGCTGATGATAATGAGAAGCACACTGTACTGCTTGGGGATCTGGGCTGGCTGCCATAAAGAAGACCTGGAGAAGGAGGACACACTTGTTTTGATTTCAAATGATGGCTACCTCACTGCATGATTATCTTGAACTGTAGCCTTCCAGCAAATACACCTCATAATGACTAGTTTTCACTTGCTGATTACTCCCCTTAAAGGTGTTGTCCCATCTCAGACATTGGGGGCATATTGCTAGGATGCAAGCGTGGCCACTGCTCCATTCATTTCTATGGGACTGACCTAAATAGCCGAGCCAGCGCTCAGCTATTTTCGGTGCACCCATAGAAATAAATGGAGGGCAGTTGCGTATGCACAATGTGCCCTCCATGGCTCTGTTCTCTGTATAATCACCTTATACGGTCTCTATCATCTATTCTCTCTTTATTACGTCCCTCAGATATTAATGGGTTATGTCTACAGAGGAAGAGTCACAACACATGTTCCTGCCAGGTCGGAAGTGCACAGCAGAATGATGTTCTGCTAATTCTACACAGGCACCTTCTTCCTTGCTTCCCCTCTGATTGGCTGATCCAGGCTGTCTGCCAGCCTCTGAGAGAATCAAGGTAAGCCGCTCCCCCACTTCCTCCCAGCGTTAGGTGATCATTATAGATGAGTGAATCATCCAAAATTCGCTTCGACGAATGTTCGTCAAATTTTTTAAAAGATTAGTTCTTTATACGAAGCTATTCGGTCGACGCTGTGTACAAATCATTCGTTATTCTGTCGTGTTCTGCGAACATTCGCGCACTAATAACGAACATACAATTGTTAAAGGTATGCTACTTATGTGAACACGTACGCATGAGTGTACAAATTGCGTACGAATCCTCAGCGTACTATTGTCTAGCAACTGCGTAATACGCAGGCATGCAGAACGCTAGACAGCAGCGTGCACTCCTCAGAGGCAGAGCGAATTTTGCAAAATGGCATCCAGGCGATCCTCAGCATTTAGCTCTGGAGAGCTTAAATACATGATCCGGCTGATGGACCGGCAGGATTACGTTGGCACACACCGACACCCGAACCAGGAGAAGAAGGAGATAGTGCAGCAGGTGATCCGAGGCTTGCGCCATCGCTTTGACACTGTGGGGACCCCGGGCCAGATCCAGCGGAAATGGTCCGATTTGAAGTGCCCAGAGCGGCTTAATGAGATCCGCGCAGAGATACGGCAGGGTGAGTAACAACATATTTGAAAAATAAAAACATGTTAAAAAATTTGTGTACTGTATTGTATATATATACCAGTGCCAATAATGAAAACCATATAGAAGGACAACGTGGGCGTGCGTAGTGCGCTGCAGCAATTTTCTTTCATGCTAGGCCACGCCTCTAACTCCACCAAAACAAGTGAAGGTATTCTCAGGTACGTGCTCCTTCCCAGTAATTTCCCTTAGGCTACTTTCACATATGTGGTGGTGATCCTGCAGGCTGTTCTGCAGTATTTGTCCTGCCAATTCCATGCGTTCTTGCTGAATAGCGCTGTCCCTCATTATTGTTAATGGGGCTGGCCATTCTCCCACTTGTGTCAGGCAAATGCGCTAGTGTGAAAGAAAGTACCCTTAGATATATGCCCCTTCATAGTTAGCGCTTCCTTCTTCTACATACAGACTCAAAGACGTGCTCATGCTGCAGCTAATGTGAGTGGGCGATACCAAAAATATTCCCACCATGTCAACGATATTGAGAAATTTATTGCGATAACGATATCTATCGCGATAAATACCCATTTAAAGAAAAAATGGATATGGCCCTCCTCTCACCCATAATATCTTCATAGTAGTATACAGTGTTAGTATTAAAAACGGTCATCATAACAATTGTGTACGAATTTATGTTGCAGAGCAACGTCAACGACGGCGTCACCACGGTCACCTCCAGCGTCATGCCCGGACGGCCTCTACAGTACCTGCAGCTTCCAGTAAGTGTAAACATATTTAATTTACTTTTAATCCAGGCTACGAGGGAGTGCAGCTGCAGTGATATAAGAGCACTAGTGGTTAGGAATGGGATCCAGCCCGAAACTATTTACATGTATCAACATCAGAAGTTACAACTGTTCATTAGAGTTGAATGTAATGCCATTATTTAATGTTTTTTTGACAGCTGCTGCACCACAGAGGAGCTCCTCTCAGCCTCCTCCACCACAGCGAGAGAGGACCCCACCTGCCCCTCCAACACCACCAGCCCAACTTCCAGAGGTAGAAGGTAGGTAAAATAAAAAGTGTAATGGGTGGACCTTCTGTCTTCAAAGTATAAGCTAAATTTATGTTTTATCTTTTGTAGCTCCAACCGTCAGGGAGGAGTTTTCCCCTGGACCATGGGAAGACCACTCACTATGGGTATCCAGTAAGTACAAACCCCAAACTGACCATGTGTGGCCTTCTCAGTGAGCAGTTCAAAGAAAAAAAAGGTTCAATACAGATACATGTCACTGAATAACTCATTCCAGTAGATATACCAAATATTTAATGACATGCAATTGCTAAAGTATTCTGATCCAGGTGCTGGTTTGAAAGTTTAGAATTTCTTTCGTGGGACAACCACTTTAACTCGATCATACTAATTATATTACTGTTTCCACCCCTACAGATATCCCCACTGACTTTAAAGTGGAGGCAGCCTTACACCACTTTGAGACCAGGCTCCATGCTAACTCCCGGCTTTTTCGCGGCCTGCAGCTGGAGCTCAGAGAAATGCAGGAGATGATGGCCAGATATCAGCAAAGGCCAGCGTAACCTTTTTCTTTGTCCTTTCTTTTGTTTATTATTTTATTATTTGTTCAAAGTTGTTATTATTTATTACTAAAATTATTCTTGTAAAACCTGTGTTTTGATTGTTATTTTAAACCTTTAACTCCTTCCTGACATAGTGTGAAGAAGACAGGGGTGTCTGTTTAGGCTGAATCCTCCAAAAATTGTGCATAGGTCAGAGCCCGCATTAGTGTGAAGAAGACAGGGATGCCTCTTTATGCAGGAGCCTCCAAAAATTGCCCAAAGGCCATTTTCCCGGATTAATGAACACAGGGTGTCTGCAGGCCAAAGCATTAATAAATTATGCACACTCCGGTTCACGGATTACAGTAAGACAAAAAGGCTTGGCTTGTTTGGACAACAAGCCTGTAAACATTCTATCTTGTAAAGATAGGCAGTGAGGTAGACAACAGTTTTTGGATTTTAATAAAATTTAGGGGTTTTGGTTTAGGGAGTTCGGTTCGCACAGCCCATGACACAAGAGACGTTTGGCATGCAACTTTATGGGCCGGCTGACAGCAACAGTGGGAAGACACTTGGACTATTTCGGCCTGCAAGGCCTGATCTAATCATCTGCCTCAGCAAGAGGAGTGTGAAAATCGGAGGTAATCCAGCCTTTATTCATTTTTATAAAGGTGTTTTTTTGGGCACTGCCAGCTGACAGTTTGGTCTGTGTGGGTGTCATCACCCCCCCAGCGGCGCTAAAAACCCTCTCTGACATGACACTTGAGGCTGGGCAGGAAAGATGCCCTAGTGCATAGTGGGCAAGTTCCGGTCACTGTTGTATTCTGGCTGCCCAGAAGTCCAGAGGGTCTGAGAAGAGGCTTTGCGAGCCAGACTGCAGGTAAGCCTGAACCTGTTTGTTGAGGTGGGTGGTCTGGGCCTGTTCACTTGGCTGCGGCTGTTGGGAGGCTGAAAAAAATTGTTGCATCATACTAATTAGGCTTAACTGGCTGCTGCTGGTTGTGAGTTGGATGACTCTGCCGGACCTCCTTTTCAGAGACACTGGGAGCAGGCTGGGGCTGGCTGAAAGCTGTGGCCAGGTTACTACATAGCTTCTCCCGAAATAATGCTAATTTCTCCTCCCTTTCCTGGGGAACAAAACAATCCCCCATGTTGGATTGATACCGCGGGTCTAGAAGCATCACCAGCCAGTATTCGTCAGTCTGCCTTATTTTTAGGATACGCCTGTCACTCCGCAAGCATGTGAGCATACAGCTCGCCATCCTGTCCAGCGTGCCTGAGGAGCCAGTTCTTTCCATCTCAGCCTCTTTCTGAGACACTTCAGTGTCCCCGAAATTGTCATCGTCATCCTCAGCTCCTCCAGCTGTGTCTCCTCCTCCTCCTGGTCATCATCAAAATCCTCCTCCTCTACCTGAAGCTCCTCATCCTCCTCCTGTATCTCTACAGAACTTTGTCGTTGGGGCTCCCATACAGTGACAGCAGGGCGTGCAGAGAGATGTCCAGGATTTCCTTCCCCCATTTCCCCCTGCTGCATGAGCGACAGTGTTTTTTCAAGGACAAATATTAATGAAACTATGTTGTTCACACCGCAGCTGTCCTGGCTGACCAATTTAGTAGCTTCTTCAAAGGGCGTTAGAACAGTGCAGGCATCTCGGACCAGCCACCACTGACGGAAATCTAAGCCACATCTGCTCCCTATGGTCGAAGATTCTGGCTGCTGCTGGACAAAGTCATCCACTGCTCTACGCTGCTCAAGGAGCTGCTGCAACACATGAAGCATGGAATTCCACCGAGTTGGCACGTCACCTATCAACCGGTGTGGCGGAAGACTGTTTTGCTGCTGCAAGTCCAGCAGAGCGTTGCGGGACACAAGAGAGAGACTCAAATGAGTGCAAAGCTTCCGTGACTTTGCCAGCACTGTGCGCAGGCCAGTGAATGTTTTGAGAAATCTTTGCACCACTAGGTTTAGGATATTTGTCCCATTGTCAGTAACTACTTTGCCCACTTCCAGCTGGCGGGGAGACAGCCAGCGCACTATTTGCTGCTTCATGTAATGCAGCAAGCGCTGGCCTGTGTGGCTGCTGTTGCCAAGACAGATTAAGTCTAAGACAGCGTGGCAGCGTTTCCACCTGACACATGTGATAGGAAGGAGGGGGGTTAACTCTCTGCCCTGACGCTCCAGCAGGCGGACTGCCCGTGGAGGTGGAGGAGGGAGCGGATAAGTGTTGGGTGGTCTGCAATCCTGGCTGAAAAGCACATGGAGGCGCCAAAAGCAATTGGCCCTGTTGCTGGGGGGGTTCTTGCCTCGCTGCCACTAAATACATCCAGCCAGTGGGCCGTATTGCCCCTGGCCATAAGCACTGATCCAGGTGTCCACCGTGACGTGCACGGTGCTGCAGAGAGACAGCTGCAGGGAGTGTCCTATATTGTCTGCCATGTGCGAGTAAAGGGACGGGGATAGCTTTGTTTGAAAAGTAATGCTGGCTAGGCATCTGGCCAGCGTGGCTGAGCGCAAGCTATTAGCTCCCTAAAAGCTGTACAATCAACTAAATTGTACGGCAGAGACTGCACAGCCAGCAACTTGGTCAGGTGACTGTTAAGTTTGCGCACTGTTGGATTACTTGTTGCGTAAACTTGCTTCCTGACCACGCACTCAATGATGGACGGCTGACAAAAAGGAGGAGGAGAAACGCACACGGTTGACGATGAGGTGTATGTACTAGTCACGCCCCTGGATGCGGCCTGAGTTGTGCCACTGGATGTGGCCTGCCTGACACAAGAGAACCCTGGAGAAGTAGCCAGCTCTTCAGTATTAATGCGCTGTTCTAATCCACCTTGGTTACACAAATTGGCGGCATGACGCTGCTTCAGATGGTTCCACAGAGCAGTGGTCCCGACATTTGAGGCTTTCCCACGGCTCAATTTCTGTTTACAAAAATTGCACGTGGCCGTGCTGATGTCCCCCGGCAGAGTGGTGAAATACTTCCACACACCCGATGTGCGCCCTCCAGAGCTGGCCAAGCTCGTAGCCCTTGCATGCTTAGACCTTACTTGGGATCTCACTAGTTCCAAAAGCAGCCCTGGCCCTGGGACTAACTCGCCTCTGCCCTCTTTTGCTGCCACTACCACCACCCTCCTCCTCGGAGATCAAATCCTCCTCACCAGCCAGATCCGCCTCCCAGATCCTCCTGTCTAACATATCATCATCATCAGACTCCCCACCACTTTTTTTTTACTGCAATATAGGCTATTCCCCACCATCCTCCAATTCCAGGCAGTCCAAACTCTGACTGCTCTCTAAAAAATCCTCAGGGAGGCTGTCCTCTATAACTGCCAGATTATGCGGTGGGGTTCGGTGGCCTTTTTTTTAATAAAATGCAGAAGGGACACAACTAGGAGGGGGGACTGAAGGCTGAGAGGTGGCAGAAAATGACGGGCTTTGCTGGAGCGGAATGGTGGAGCAGGAGGAACGCTCTGAGTAAGGGGCAGACACAGACAGCAGAGGGCCCCTGTGCAAAGATTGTGCCTGTCCCCCCCCCAACCCCCAACCCCCATGCCAAATTCTCAACTTAACCTATTCCCTCCTAACACTCAATACAGCAATACAAAACACAGGGTGAGGCTACTTTCACACCTGAAGCACTACGATCTGGCTGGACACAAACTACAGCATGCAGTGGTTTGTGTCCCACTGATTCTCAGCACTTTTGCCTGAATGTGGCCAGATCTCTGCCAGACTCCATTATAGTTAATGGGACAAGCAGGCATTCTACATCCAGCAGTGCCAGAGCCGGTGAATTCCAGAAGGCTGTTCTCTGCTGGAAGAGCCTGCCAGAATCACGAACGCAGATGTGAAGGTAGCCTAATACAGCGCCACATACCTGTTACATCCAGTAACGTCTCCTTAGATGTAGACGTTCTCTTTCCTCATCTGCTCCTTTCAGATCAGACCACCATGATGATTTCTTTCAGACATCTCTTCGTTCTGTGGAGTTTCACAGACAGACATCTGAGTTTCCTACTTTTCCATCCTCCTCCTCACCTTCTGAACACACCATCCTGCCACCCCCAATACTGTGCCTGCTGTGCCCCGCGCTGTTCGGCTGAGGCGGCACGATGACGTCATCGCGCCGACTGAGCCGGCCTCTTGTAGGCTGCAGGCACTAGGCCTGCAGCCTATCAGAGGAACGGGTAAGGTAAACGCCTCTCACCTGCCCCGCCACAGCAATCATCTGCATCGCCGTCCACAATGGAAGCGTTCACCTCTCCCTGCCACCGAACCTCCCATGGGCCCCCCTGTCGCACTGGGCCCCTGTGCAGCCGAACCAGCTGCACAGGCGTATGTCCACCCCTGCTCTGAGTCTGACCCCTGGCTACATGAAACTGTATCAGCAGAAGAAAGCACGTCATCCGGCTGCGATTGAGATGAGTGTGCCATCCACTCCACTACCTCATCCACTTTCTCCTCCAGTACAATTTTGCGCCTTGGTGGGTTAGCCTGGTGGAACAGTGTCCAACTATTACAAATTCTAACAGTAGACGCTCCAGATACATGTCCTTTGCCACTTCTGCCCTGTGCCACCTTTTCCTTTTTTTTGGAGCTCGAGGTCTGGCTGGAACTGGAACCCTTTTGCTTTTCCATGCCAGACATTTTCACTTGACTGTGGCCCTGCAGATGGTCTTTGTCTCTCTCCCTGTCTCTCTCCCTGCCTGATTAATTACTAGCCCTGCACTGGCCCTGCACTTGCCCTGCACTGGCCCTGCAGTATCCCTTGATATCTGTATTATGGATGCCCAGAACAATTACACCACTTTTTGAACACAGTTCTGAACTTCACAGATGGTGCTTCTGCTCGTCTCAGCAGTCGGAGCACAACTGAAGTGTCACAGGCTTACCAAACCTATGGGCCCATCAGAGCAAGCCCTTCCCACAAGGTCAGGTGACTGCTTTGTTCCCGGGCTTTTTGCCGCCTATTTCTGAACGAATAACGAACATACAGTAAAAGTTTGCTAATTAACTGAATTCGTACACACCAGCGTATAAATTACCTGATACGTAGCATTTGCATACAATTAATCAGACAAGTACATAGTGTATGTGTACAAAGGTTTAAGAACATTTAAGATTCGAACGGAGCGAATCCGAAAAAATCCGGATTCGCTTCGGACTGGAAAATTGCATAGATTCGTATCGAATCTACGAAGCGGCAAATAGATTCGCTCATCTCTAGTGATCATCCTTCTTCTTCCCCCCACATGATTTTGTCAGGACAGTAAAATGGTGCACCGCTTTATGCAATTCATCCAAAACAAAAAAAAATCTTTTTGTGAAATTTGTAAAAAATCCAATTAGTTTAGAATTGATTCTCTGATCCTTAATATGCATACAGGGCCGCCGATAGGGCAGTACAACTGGTACTGCCCTATGGGGCCCGGACTCTAGGACACTGGGGGGGGGCCCGGCCGGTGGGCCGCAGACTGTGCGGTCTGTGCCGCACGATAATGAGTGGAGGCGCCGGGGGCCGCTGGCTAAGTGCGCAGTGCGCACAGTTCTTTAATACTTACCCTGCCGCGCCGCTGGCTTCGGTCTCCGACTCCTGGCTGCGCGCTTCCTCCTGGGCTGGCTGTGTGATCCCGCGAGATCCAGCGCTGGGTCACAGGTCTCGCGGGATCACACACTGCAGGAGAAGAAGGCGCGCGCAGGAGAAGGAGAAGAAGACCGGAGCAGCTTTTTGTAAGTATTTTTTGTGGCTGGGGCCCCCGGGGGGGGGCTTGGCTGACCTGAGGTCTGATGGATGGGGGCACAAGAGCTGACCTGAGGTCTGATGTCTGATGGGGGCACAAAAGCTGACCTGAGGTCTGATGGGGCACATTAAGCTGACCTGAGGTCTGATGGGGCACATTAAGCCGATCTGAGGTCTGATGGGGGCACATTAAGCTGACCTGAGGTCTGATGGGGCACATTAAGCTGACCTGAGGTCTGATGGGGCACATTAAGCCGATCTGAGGTCTGATGGGGGCACATTAAGCTGACCTGAGGTCTGATGGGGCACATTAAGCTGACCTGAGGTCTGATGGAGGCACAAGACGCTGATCTGAGGTCTGATGGGGCACAAGACCCTAATCTGAGGTCTGATGGGGGCACAAGAGCTGACATGAGGTCTGATGGGGCACCAGACGCTGACCTGAGGTCTGATGGGGCACAAGACGCTGACCTGAGGTCTGATGGGGCACATTAAACTGACCTGAGGTCTGATGGGGGCACATTAAGCTGACCTGAGGTCTGATGGGGCACATTAAGCTGACCTGAGGTCTGATGGGGGAACAAGACGCTGATCTGAGGTCTGATGGGGCACAAGACCCTAATCTGAGGTCTGATGGGGGCACAAGAGCTGACCTGAGGTCTGATGGGGCACAAGACGCTGACCTGAGGTCTGATGGGGCACAAGAGCTGACCTGAGGTCTGATGGGGCACAAGACGCTGACCTGAGGTCTGATGGGGCACAAGAGCTGACCTGAGGTCTGATGGGGCACATTAAACTGACCTGAGGTCTGATGGGGGCTCAAGACGCTGACCCGAGGTCTGATGGGGGCACGATACGCCGACCTGAGGTCTGATGGGGGCACGAGACGCTGATCTGAGGTCTGATTGGGCCACGAGACGCCGATCCCTGTACTGTGACATCACTGTGTTTATTATCTCTGTACGGTGACATCACTGTGTTTATTATCCCTGTACTGTGACATCACTGGTGTTTATTATCTCTGTACTGTGATATCACTGTGTTTATTATCCCTGTACTGTGACATCTGTGTTTATTATCTCTGTACTGTGACATTACTGTGTTTATTATCCCTGTACAGTGACATCACTGTGTTTATTATCTCTGTACGGTGACATCACTGTGTTTATTATCCCTGTACTGTGACATCACTGTGTTTATTATCCCTGTACTGTGACATCACTGTGTTTATTATCCCTGTACAGTGACATCGCTGTGTTTATTATCCCTGTACAGTGACATCGCTGTGTTTATTATCCCTGTACAGTGACATCGCTGTGTTTATTATCCCTGTACAGTGACATCACTGTGTGTATTATCCCAGTGCAGGAAGAGGTAAGTGGTCTGTGTTTGTGTGTTTGTTTTCTATTTTTCAGGGTCGTGAATGCAGAGGACTACGTCGGATTCGGTGGACTACGTCGGACCAGCTTTTTTTTTAATAAAATGGTCAAACAGGGGTCTGGGGGAGTGTTTATTTCAATAAAATGTTTTATACTTGTGTGTTTGTATTTTTTTTTTTTCCAATACTACAGTTTTAGTAATTACGGCTATCTACAGACGGCCCTGATTACTAATACTGGGCTTAGTGCTTGCCGGTATGGCAGGCCAGCACTAACCCCAACATTATTACCTCGGCACCCACCGCCACCAGGGGTGCCGGGAAGAGCCGGGTACCCGCAGGACCGGACCTTCTAAATTGAGGGTCTGGCTCTGGGGCGGCTGCAGGCTGGTACCATTAGGCTGGGAAGGGCCAATAACCGTGTCCCTTCCCACCCTGGTAGTGCCAGGCTGCCGCTGCTGGTTGTATCTGGCTGGAAAAGGAAAAAAGCGGGGGACCCCACGCCATTTTTTTTAAATTGTTTAATTATTTTTGTAAAAAAATGGCGTGGGGTCCCCCCCTTTTTTCTTTCTCCAGCCAGATACAACCAGCAGCGGCAGCCTGGCACTACCAGGGTGGGAAGGGACACGGTTATTGGCCCTTCCCAGCCTAATGGTACCAGCCTGCAGCCGCCCCAGAGCCAGACCCTCAATTTTGAAGGTCCGGTCCTGCGGGTACCCGGCTCTTCCCGACACCCCTGGTGGCGGTGGGTGCCGAGGTAATAGATGTTGGGGTTAGTGCTGGCCTGCCATACCGGCAAGCACTAAGCCCAGTATTAGTAATCAGGGCCGTCTGTAGATAGCCCTAATTACTAAAACTGTAGTATTGGAAAAAATAAACACACACACAAGTATAAAACATTTTATTGAAATAAACACTCCCCCAGACCCCTGTTTGACCATTTTATGAAAAAAAAAAAAAAAAGCTGGTCCGACGTAGTCCACCGAATCCGACGTAGTCCTCTGCATTCACGACCCTGAAAAATAGAAAACAAACACACAAACACAGACCACTTACCTCTTCCTGCAGTGGGATAATACACACAGCGATGTCACTGTACAGGGATAACAAACACAGCGATGTCACTGTACAGAGATAAACACAGAGATGTCACTGTACAGGGATAATACACACAGCGATGTCACCGTACAGGGATAATACACACAGTGATGTCACAGTACAGGGATAATACACACAGTGATGTCACCGTACAGGGATAATAAACACAGTGATGTCACAGCACAGGGATAATAAACACAGCGATGTCACTGTACAGAGATAATAAACACAGATATGTCACTGTACAGAGATAATAAACACAGTGATGTCACCGTACAGGGATAATACACACAGTGATGTCACCGTACAGGGATAATAAACACAGTGATGTCACAGTACAGGGATAATAAACACAGTGATGTCACTGTACAGAGATAATAAACACAGAGATGTCACCGTACATGGATAATACACACAATGATGCGACTTGTTAAGAAAAAAAAGTTAGCCTTTTTGCAATCTGTAAAGTTTACCCGAAAGGGGGGGGGGCCCGCGAAATTTGCCTGTAGGGGGCCCCGAAATTCCTGATGGCAGCCCTGTATGCATATAGAGTCTATAGTACATTTCTCCTAGATAGGGATAGAGACAGAAATACTATGGGGCTTGGATTGCTTTAGTTAGGGGAGAGAAGGACAGACTCCCATCTCCACCTACTCCACTTATCATTTTGGGCTGCCTCATTAGGGGCCAAATAGGTGAGCTCTATAAGGGAAGTATGAGCCTCTTAGACATTGCCAGCCTTGGGAAAGGAGCAGGTGCTGATAGCCTGTTTGAACACGGACCTATACATATCAGGTCATATAGACTACATTGTTCATGGTTTGTACTTGATGCCAGGTAGTTGACACTCACTATGTCAGCTAGAGCGAACTGCCACCTTATTCTGTGCCTGCTACGGATTGCCTCTTACCCCAGGAGACGACCATCCTGCTACCTAATTCCTTCTAAAATTTAATCAGATGAGATAATGACAATAATTACACTTTTAGATAATCAGATAATTATAGCATGTTTCAATGACTATGCCATCCCATCAACTAGGAGAAAGTAAATGGCTTTAGTAATAAAAGTTACCTTCTAATGTCTCCCATGTTGAGTGGAGCCTGCAACTAATAGAGGCTAAGAAACCACATCCGACTCTCATTTTATAATTCTAGATTACAAACATAAATTTGGACAATAAGGTGCATATCCTAGCTTTTTAGTGGATGATTGGAGTTATGGTTAAATCATGTCTATCTATAATACAAACGAGGAAATTTCATATATATGGAAAAATCTTGTGAAAACTGTGTCAGTAGGTGTCACAACCCCAAATGTTGAGAACTACTGAACTAATAAATTAGCCCTTTGAAGATGAAAGGTTTATTTAATAAAAGCACTTAACACCGAGCGAGGAAGGTAATTAAAGCAATAAAAAATGCAAATGAATAAAATATCAAAGAACCTCCAATTTATTTCTGGAAAATCTGACTGCTTCGTTTAATGTCAAGAACAAGATAGAAGTCTGCAAAGGAATTCACAAACTGGAAGTAAAGTATTGATTTAATGAGAAACCCGGGCTAGTTTAGATAACAATAACAAATCGCTTGACAAATTAAGTTTTTTTTAAGCAATGATTTAAGTTACCATTAAATCAGAATCCTCCCTGGAGTGAAATTAGGAAGTATTACTGCTGTGCATAACAGCTATATAACTCAGCTGAAATACCCTTAAAGCACATGAGATATCCACACTGTCCTCACAACTAACGTCTGCTCTCAGAGCTCGTAGTCCTATGTTTGCTTGTCTTTTGAAGTACTTTCATAGATATTAAAAGGAATTGCCCTCATTAATGAAACAGTGCCAATTTTGCCCATAGCGTCCTATCAGGTTCCATATGTCATTATTCTGGTATTATAGCAGTTTATAAATGATCTGTTGGTTTGGGCAAACCCTACACATTTTCCTAGCACAGCTTTTGTGAATGAGGCCTGCTAGAGATCCAGGCTACAGAGTAATATCTCTGGCGAGCGTGCATAATCTAGAATATATCTTCCAGATCTATTGGAATTTGTAGGCTAGGTTTACACCACGTCTAGGAATTCCATTCCCCAGCACTATGCTAAATGCTCTGTGGAATACAGTATATACCCCAAAAAATGCAACACACTTGTTTACACATAAAGTTGTAAAAGTTGCACTTGAGGTGAGGTGAGCATATAGAAAATAGTCTTAGGTTTTATGCACACAGCTGTAGTTTCAGCCTGATTCAGACCCAATCATCTCAATGGGGTCGCAAAAAATGTGTACTGCACACCTGTATGCTGTCCGCATCCGCAAGTCCATTCCAGGACCCCTCAAAAATATATAACATGTCCTATTCTGGACAAGGATAGGACAGTTTTACAGAAGTTAAAAAAAAAATGGTGCCTTGTACACAAACAGAATCCGTGTTTTGTGGATCTGCAATTTGCGGACTGCAAAAATGCGGCCGTGTGCACGAGCCCTTAATCCCTTTAATAAGTCCGAATGTATCATGTCTCATGAGTGTCATACATTTTTTTCCTACAGTGTTGATTCAGAATAAGAAAAAATACCCCTATGAAGTAGTAGTCAGCTGCCTCATATTACAGGGAAAAAAATCCTTCCTGACATCTAAATAAATCCACTGATGTCATCTAAGCAATCTAGTATCCATAACTTACTCTACATTAAGACGGCATATAATGGTATTATTTTTTAAATAAAATTTATATAGACATTTTCTAAACCTTTTTTCAATAAATTACAATCTATGGGTACCTTTGGGAGCATTTATTTTTATTACAGTTTACTCATTTTGGGCTAAACATCATTTTTTTCGATTGGTCTTTCAGTGCATTTACATACTAGCAAACTCTCTGCCTCACACTGAACCCATAAAGGAGTTGTTCTAATAGCTCAGTCTGTGGCCCTTATCTCTGAATTCCTGACAGTTCGTAAACACTCATTATAGCTAGATTCCTACCATTTCCAGCAGCTTCCTGGTATTTGTTGCTGGTTAGGTTTAATTTTCGTTAATATTATCAGCTCCTTTTAATTTTGCGCAATCTTTTACCATTTCTATTAGGTACTTTACAGCTTCTAGTGCCCATGGTGTTTCTTCAGAATGTCCTTTCTTCTGTTTCAGATTTCTCAGTGGCATGTATATAAGTTTCTGTGATAGCATCTATCTTAATGTTTTAGCTTATTCTCGTTTTTCTCATACTTTTCCAGTAATACTATTCTTTTAAACAATGCTGGGTTTTCTCATATGTCCAATAGCAGTGTACATTTTGTATCCATGGTTACCTTTAGTTATAAGTAGTTTTATTCCTTGGCAACTTACTGTATCTGTCACTCTTTTAACCATTGTGTTTTATCATTTACATATGTAGATCAGGCAACCTGAAGGTCAACATATAATACAACACTATATCATCTCCACAAATGTAAAAAATGTACATTTACAAATGTAAAAACAAGTGTGAAGCTTCCTTTATCAGTATGAGATTAGTATAACCGTAGACTATGTTAAACAAAATCTAGTAAGCGGTACCTGCATTCATACAATATTGTCATCAACAAAAGTGGAATTGTGTTTAGATTTTTTTTGCTTTTTATTCTTAATAGTGGTTTCAATAGCAGATTCAGTGGTGGGAGAGTAGTGTTGACGGTTGCCTGAAATTATATTTTAACTGTTAAAGAGGACCTTTCACCACTCCTGACATACCTGTTTTAACAACTTCATGCATTCCCCATGTAATAAAAATTCTGCAGCCTCTATTCTTGCCTCTATGTTGTGCCATTCCTTTATTATGTCTACTAGAAGTTATGAATGAATGGCTAGCAGTCTGCAGTAAGGGTACAGAGGGGAGGTAACCAGTTGGAGGTGTGTACCTACACAGTCTGAAAATGTTAGCAATGATTGGATAGAGTGAGTCTGTGCAGGGACACCCCCCCAACTGGTTACCTCCCCTCTGTACCCTTACTGCAGACTGCTAGCAATTCATTCGTAACTAGTAGATATAATAAGGGAATGGCACAACATAGAGCCATAAGAATAGATGCTCCAGAATTGTTATTAGATGGGGAATGCATGAAGCTATTAAAACAGGCATGTCAGGGGTGGTGAAAGGTCCTCTTCAATGTAAGTTAATGTAACGTTAGCCCGCAATGCACGCTTCATTTTGTGGACCATTGTGCTTGTCATCTTCTGGAATGGATGGTGGTCAAGTGTGCCGCTGAAGCCAATGACTGGCTGCAACGGTGATGTGTCCCCAAAGCATCATGTGACCCAATGACAGGCTTCTTGGGGGACATGTCACAGTTGTAGCCAGTTATTGTCTGCAGTGCACATGTGACCCCCATCCATTCCAGAAGATGACAAGCACGATGGTCCAAAGGAGTCGGAACGTGCGGCAGGGAGCAGGTAAGTATCCCTCCATAGGTCCAGCAGCGCACATGTGACCCCCATCCATTCCAGAAGATGACAAGCACGATGGTCCAAAGGAGTCGGAACGTGCGGCAGGGAGCAGGTAAGTATCCCTCCATAGGTCCAGCAGGGATTGAGGATCTATCCAAAACTATTTTAAAGATAACACCCTTTTTATGCCACTTTTTGTTGATTTACTTGCCATTAATAAATCTGGCACATATTACAAATCTGCTTAGCCATCTCTCTTTTTAGACACAAAAAGTGTCCAGAACACTTCATGAATGTTGTAGGAGCAAAAGGAGAAGGCTTCTGCATTCATTAGTATAAAACTGTAGGCTTTATTGTAAATTCCATAAAATCCATAAGGATAAATGCACAGAGTCAAAGCTTGCTTGTTTTAGGCATTCATGGTGCCCATCGTCATACCTTACAATTAAGGGCACTGCCAGTGCCTGAAATGTGAAAGGTGTGGCTGTGTGCTTTTATCCTGACAGATTTTATGGAATTTACAATAAAGCGTAAAGTTTTATGCTAATGGATGCTGGAACCTTCTTTTTTTTGTTCATTCAATTGCAATATGTGGCCCTACTACAGAATAGCACTAAGCTGGAGTGATGTGTAGCTTAACACTTACTTAAAAAGTGTACCTCACGACACATCCACCAGTTTGTTTCTCAATTTGAATTCTGGTGCAGATGAGTGGGAGAAATTTGTCATGAGCAGTAGTCGCAATGTTTTGCACAAATACCATAAGCCCAACAACCCCATTTTGCAACTTTTTAAGCCCGAATTCTGGAGTGCAGGGCTTGATAAATCTCTCCCCAATATGCATAATAAATTTCCCCTATTATACGTGCATTGATGTAAATTTATTGATACCAGTTCACCATACAAATGGCAGCCAGTGACACTATGTAAAGGATTCATCAACTGGGCAATGATTCAATGAATGCTTTGTAGTCTTGAAGGAAGGTCAGGCCTCACATTTTCTTACACTTTCTTTTTAAACCAATGATAAAATAATTATGCCCAGCACAATTTTAACGCTCAGCTCTCTTTTCCGATACATTTTTATAGCTAGAGAAAGTGTTCCAGTGCCTTTATAAATATGGTATGTGACATAAAGCCCATGGGGTGGGGCAGTGCTGGCCAATCCGAGGACATCAGGAAATGTCTTGAGCTACCAAATGCACAGTGTACATCAGGTAGTCTGAGAAGCTGTGTGGCCATCTTGGTTGACAGAAGAAAAGGGGCCCAGAATTCTGGAGACCTTCAGCTGAAATGATAAGAAGGAGGGCACCATGTAAGTGTTCTATTTTTTCACAGTTAAGGTGCTCTCCATAAGGAGTTATTGTATTCCACAAGTGCACAGTAATGTTTTTTTTCTTGAAACAGAGGGTCGCTTTAAGTGAAATCCAGATTACTCCATCAACAAAATAACAATAAATCTTGCATTCCTTTCTCTATGGACTTCAAGTTCATTCTCATTAATCCTCTTGTGTATTCCTGAAAGTTTTCCATGCTGAAAACTAATTAAGCATAGTGGTTAATAACAAACATCCCATGCACGGGCTATTCCCTTGACCCCAATTATTGAATGCAGCTGTGCATCCTCTAGGCTCTACAGGAAAACAGCTGGCAATGCTTAAACAATTTACATGATTACTAGGTACATAGGTGTATATATTAAATGTCTGTCCATGATTGATGTTCAAAATATACAATATACAGTACTTACAAGAAAACAAAACATTGACAAGACCATTCATATACTCAATTATAGAATTTATATAAGCAAGTATATGGAGTTAACCTTTTACCATGTCAATGGGGTCAAGAAGCAAACACCTAGAGGGTCATTTACTATGACAGTGTTAGTAAAATCCTCGCTGGTGGAAGATCCGACCAAAATTTGTTGCATCTTCTGCTGCCCATGAGCAGAACCGAAATTTCCTCTAGCATAAATTTCTGGTGTAATGTGTAGCAGTTTTCTGGCACCTATGTTTTTAAATGGATCGGGCCATGGAGGTCCTACTTTTGGGCCAACTCCTTATGCCCACACCCTGCCCACTTTTTGGAAAGGTTCCAAAGATGCTGGAAAAACCTTAAGAAGTCTCAAATTGTGTTGCAAACCTGCACTTGGAACAACATTTGCCACTTTTCTCAGACAGAAAACTAGCGCAGAGCTATAATAAATGACCCACATAATGACCTATGGATACTATTAAAACTAATAGAAAGCTATACATTTTCACCCACGTTGTAATTAAATGTTTGATGTTGGGTTCATTTATTAATTAAAACAAAGGTATGAAGTTATGAATAATAGAAGCATTGATTTATCACATATTGTCAAACCTATCTGATCAATTTTTATGTGAGTTCTTAACGAGACCATAATAAAGCTGTTGGTGAAGTACAGTAATACTTAAAAGGTTAGTTAAAGGGGACCTCTCATACTCCTGACATGTCTGTTTTAGTAGCTACTTGCATACCCCGTGTAATACCAATTCTGGAGCATGTTTTCTTATCACTCTATGTTGTGCCATTCCTTTATTATTCTTCCTAGAAGTTATAAATGAATTACTGGTAATTTACAATGAAGGGCCTGATGGGTATTGGGAGTTTTTAAAAAGTTGGAAAAAAGGTACAAGCTTACTTCACAGGGGAGTTTTGTAAAAATGAGGAATAACATCTGTAAACAAAAATGTTCTTTGTAAAGATGCTCCAAACTTGCTTTAGAAACTCACAATCTTAGAGAAATTTGGTACAAGTTATGCTAATGCAGACTAAAGCAATATTAAAAATTAAAACAGCAAAAAGTTCTTCTCGAGATAGATTCCCCCTAAAAGGCTGTTAATAATGGGACACTTTTCTTTTTACTATTTGATTGAAATATTAATCCTGGAAAACTTTATATGGAAAAGATTTGGACTTTTACTGGACAATACGAAGAACCAGTGACAGCAGTTGTCAACTTCTTGGGATGCATCAAAACGGGTGTGAAAGTACATGATAGACAGATAGTTTAACACACTTTGACTGCACTTTGGATTTTCTGTCCAGATTTGCAGGAGAAATGTCCACAGAACATGAAAGTAACAGCAAAGTGGATAATAGTTAACAAATATCTTTCATATGCTGTGCAAAAAAAATAAAAATAAAAAAATGTACGTGGAAATTGACATGCAGTGTGAATTTTATATTAAAAGGGTTGGCCCATCTCATACATTGGAGACATAAAGCTAGGATATGCCTCCAGTGTCTGATAGATGTGAGCCCCAATTCTGAGACCTCCACCTATCTCTAGAACAGAGCTCTCAAAGTGAAGCAGAGCGGACCGCGCATGTGTGGTCCCCCAATATTCATTTCTATGGGATTGTGGAAAATAGTCGAACTCTGTCTCCGCTTTTTCAGTCAGCCCCATAGAATTGAATGGAGCCTCACTTGTGCAGTGCACATCCCATTCATTTCGACTTCCGAAAATAGCTGAGCGTGCTGCTGGGCTATTTTCAGCAGTCCCAGCGAAATGAATGGATTGCCGCAACTGCATGGTGTGCCCTCCTTCACTTTTTCAGACTCTGTTCTAGAAATAGATGCAGGTCCCAGAGGTGGGACCCTTACCTATCAGACATTGGGGGCAAATCCTAGGAATATGCCCCAATGTATGAGATTGGCTAACCCCTTTAAGAGCTATAGGTGGACTGTAACATTAAAATATTGATGTATTTGCAAAATTAAAGTTATACAATGTAGAGAACAAATGACATCTGAGTGATGGATCAACACCAGCACTACTACAGTAGTAGCTCAATAGATAGTTGATATCTGCCAGTGGCCTACTGTGATCATCTTCTGCTGGATTATAAAACAATCCTCTGGATCCACCAACCAATTAATATCAGTGACAAACTTTATAGACAAAACTATTTTCAACAATGGAATTGGTATAGGTATTGTAGAGTGACACATCACGCTCCTGAGACACAAACTTTATTCCAGTGCTCCTCAGGCAGTCCTCATACCTTTGCACAGCTCTTTGGTTTTCCTTTGGGTAGTTTCAGTTCAGTTTCCAACAGAACTGCCATTCCAGGTTGCTCTATGTATAATTTTCTTGTGGGTAAGATCCGATACAGAAGCGAGAACATCCCAGATGGTGGCCTGTCTCTGCTCAGCTGGAACCAAACACCTGAACTGTCCTGAGTGACTTCACTATGTGTATCAGAGGATAAGTCCTTCCTCAGGGACCGTTCTCACCTGTTCACTAAATAGTTTTGGTGTCTGATAAACAGATCAATCACAGTCCTGGACAGCAAACGCATGCAGAGTTGTAATGCAGAGTTGAAATGCAGAGTTGTAGTCCATTCCTCAGATAAATAATTGGTGAACGATTGCACTGTAAACGAATAAGGAAACAAAGTGAAAGGCTGCCAAAAATCTTTATTCTCAGCAGACATGCTTCTTTACTTGTGTTGATCGAGCACCGTAGTGCTCGGGTGCTCGGGTAGAACACTAGGTGGTGCTCGAGTGCTTTATTGAGCACCCAATAGAAGTCAATGGGAGAACCAGAGCACTAAACTAGGCACCCCCTGAAGAGGGGAGGGTGTCTGGTTCATAGGGAAAGGTGAGAAAATGATGGAAACACCACTGAAATGGTTTGGGAACAGCATGGGGAGGATGTCTGGATGCATCTTGGACTCCAAAGTCGCTGCTGGGAACGATGTTGTCTGAGTATTACGCCACTTTTACGGAATTACACTAATACCCCCCCAAAACCAAAGATAACATTGATTTTAGAGGAAATATTGTTAGGAAACATATTTTTACTTGTATATAAAGCGCAAGTGCTGCCAAAAATGACAAGGAACAGGTACTCCAATACACCCTTTATTACACATAAAGTAGGGCATCAGACACACCCTTGAAAAATTATGATTGATTGCCTGCTGCTGACACTCAAAACATTAGGGGTGAGGGTCTGCTGCTGAGCTGATCCTCTAAAACATTAGGGGCGAGTGCCTGCTGCTGATCTGACCGTCTAAAACATAAGGGGCGAGTGTCTGCTGCTCATCTGACCATCTAAAATATTAGGGGCGAGTGCCTGCTGCTGATCTGACCGTCTAAAACATTAGGGGAAGGTGCTTGCTGCTGAGCTGACCATCTAAAAAATTATGGGTGAGGGCCCACTGCTGAGCTGACCGTCTAAAAAATTATGGTTGAGGGCCTGCTGCTGAGATGACCGTCTAAGAAATGATGGTTGAGGGCCTGCTGCTGAGCTGACCATGTAAAAATTTATGGTTGCGGGCCTGCTCCTGAGCTGACCACCTAAAAAATTATAGGTGAGGGCCTGCTGGTGACCGTCTTAAAAATTAGCAGTGAGGGCCTGCTGGTGACCGTCTTAAAAATTAGTGGTGAGGGCCTGCTGGTGACCGTCTTAAAAATTAGTGGTGAGGGCCTGCTGGTGACTGTCTTAAAAATTACAAGTGAGGGCCTGCTGGTGACCGTCTTAAAAATTAGAGGTTAGGGCCTGCTGGTGACCGTCTTAAAAATTAGAGGTGAAGGCCTGCTGGTGAACGTCGACGGCAGCCTAATAAGCAGTTTGATATGATGGAGGATGAGGAGGAAGAGGATGAGAAGAGGAAGGGGTACATGGGAATACAGTGTATTCAATACACCCTAAAAGCCACATTTAAGACACCCAATAATTTTAAGGCACAGAGGGATCACTGAGGACGTTGACACGGTCAGCTAGGTACTCCACCATCTTGCAAAACTTTTCCCTCCTTGTGAGGTCGCTCATCAGGGTGAGGGTGCTGACGGGGTGTCATGAAGCTGTCCCAGGCCTTGGAGAGTGTCGCCCTGCCTCTGTTGGAACTTCTGTGTGTTCCCCTCATCTCCCCTCCTTGGGTGCCCAAGGAACTACGTACTCTGCCGCCAGCATTGTCAGCTGGAAATTTTTGGAGCAATTTTTCTACAAGGGCCTTCTGGTATTGCACCATTTTGCTAGTCCTCTACACCACAGGAATAAGAGATGAGAAGTTCTCTTTGTAGCGGGGGTCGAGAAGGGTGAACAACCAGTAATCGGTGTTGGCTAAAATGCGTATAACGCGAGGGTCACGGGAAAGGCAGCTTAGCATGAAGTCAGCCATGTGTGCCAGAGTCCCAACAGACAAGGCTTCGATCTCCTCACCAGGAGGATGACTCTCAATCTCCTTGTCCTCTTCCTCCTCTTTGGCCCATCCACGCCGAAGAAATGGAGTAAACCTGCTATAGGTACTACACTCTGTAGCGGTGGCAACCGTCTCCGGCTCCTCCTCGTCCTCCTCATCCAATTCGCGCTGAGAAGACGAACCGAGGGTGGTCTGGCTATCACCCTGTGTAGGGTCTTCCCCCATTTCCACCTCTTCCACATGCAAAGCGCCTGCCTTTATTGTGAGCAGTGAGCGTTTTAGTAGACACAGAAGTGGGATGGTTACACTGATAATAGCATTATCACGCTCCCCTTCTGTGTAGATTCATCAAAGTTGTGTAAAACCTCAAAGAGGTCAGACATCAATGCCCACTCGTTGCTTGTGAAGAGCAGAAGCTGACTGGAAAGGCGCCGACCGCGTTGCAGCTGGTATTCCACTACTGGCCTCTGCAGCTCACAAAGCCTGCCCAACAGGTGGAATGTGGAGTTCCAGCGTGTACTCTAGTCGCACAGCAGTCGTTGAGCTTGCAAGTGCAAGTGCTGCTGCAGTGTTGCCAGACCGGCTGAAGCTGTAGGTGACTTTCGGAAATGGGCACACAGGCGACGCACCTTCACCACTAGCTCAGGCAAATTGGGGTAGGTTTTGAGAAACCGCTGAACAACTAAGTTGAAGAAGTGGGCCAGGCATGGTATGTGTGTGAGGTTGGCGAGCTCCAAAGCCACCACCAAGTTGCGGCCGTTATCAGACACAACCATGCCTGGCTGTAGGTTGAGTGGCGAGAGCCACAGCTCAGCCTGGTTCCTTACGCCCTGCCATAGCTCTGCGGCGGTGTGCTGTTTGTCACCTAAGCAAATAAGTTTCAGCACGGCCTGTTGCCGCTTCCCGACTGCTGTGCTACACTGCTTCCAGCTACTGACTGAAGTCTGACTGATGCTGCAAGATGAGAATTCTGCAGTGGAAGTGGAGGAGAAGGTGGAGAAAGAGAAGGAGGGGTTGCAGTCGCTACTGTAGGTGGTGGCAGAAATCCGGATGGAAGTAGGGCCCGCAATCCTTGACGTCAGTAGCACCTGTGCCATCCCAGGGTACGATTCGCTCCCAGCCTCCACAGTGTTCACCCAGTGTGCCGTCAGGGAAATGTAGCATCCCTGGCCAGAAGCACTTGTCCTTCCCAGTAACTGTGTTGGTCAGGGCACGGGTTATGTTTCGGGACACATGCTGGTGTAAGGCTGGGACGGCACACCGGGAAAAATAGTGGCGGCTGGGGACTGCGTAACGAGGGACAGCCACCGCCATTAGGCTGCGAAAAGCCTCAGTGTCCACCAGCCTAAACGGCAACATTTCCAGGGCCAGCAATTTGGAAAGTTGTGCGTTTAGCTCTTTGGCCTGTGGGTGGGTGGCTGGGTATTTGTGCAGCGTCCCACTAATAGTGGTTCACTTTAAACTGTATTGTCATTTTGCATATTGTATTTGGTAAGGCTATCCATCTAGGCTGATGTAGTTATACTCCTCACCTCTAGATGGAGCTAGTCCATTCTGCAACCACCCCTCTGTACAGAGGAGGGTGAAGTTGGTAGTTGGTGAAGGAAGTGCAGTGGAGTGTGAGTCAGCAAAGCACAGAGAAGGAAGCAAGCCCAGCTTCTCCATACTTTACAAATGCCACTGGAAAGCCCAAAAGCCAGTGAAGCCAGTATTCAGACTGCAGCCAGAACAAAGTGCTACCAAGTGGTACTCCAGGTGGAGGTAATCCATATTTCAATTGTTTTGGACTCCATCGTTTATAAGTTCCCAGGAGAAGCTCCACAGCCCCTGAGGAAACTGTCGGATGATAAAGTGCACTATTATCCCTAAATCTGAATCACACATTACCTATCAGGAGTGTGAACTGAATACCCAAATTGTACCCAAGCTTGGCTGTTATTCTAGAGACTATTTTTATACGTATTGCAAGTTAGAGATCCAGCCTACTTGGAAAGCCTGCCATTCCAACCTGTTTGGTGAACTATCTCTGTGTGCATTATCTGTATCAACAAGGAGGACTCAGTAATCCAGTAAACAGTTCCTTGTTCATCCCAAAACTGCCTCCTCATCATTACTAAGGGTGTGTCTACCTAAAGACACTGGCGTCACGAAATAACCAGGACCCAGCCGTCCGACACGGTCAAAATCAACACCAAGGGCACCTCAGCTGACCATCCTGGAGTCCTACGTACGGAGTGTGCCCCCAGGGAAGTCGTGTCCACCCTTCACACAACTGCACACTGGCCCAGGGAAGATTCAACTAACCGTGAGTAAAACCGCCGGCTACACCATGTTCCCTGTGACAAATTCCCTAAACTCACACACCTCCCTGTGGCTGGTGGCTGCATTTGCGCTTGCGTTCAAATGCCTGGGGCGGGAGGCATCTGGGCCTGCGTCTTGGACAGCACATAACACAGGGGAAGAGGAGGCAGTGGTGTGACCAACAGCATGAAAAATTTCACCGAATGTCAAAAATATTTACGATACAAAAATGTTAAACAGCAGACGCAGCGCAGGTAATGTCGCTGTCACCAACAGCAGGAAAAATTTCACCGAATGTCTGAAATATTTAGTATACACAAACATTAAACAGCAGACGCAGCGCAGGTAATGTTGCTGTCACCAACAGCAGGAAAAATTTCACCGAATGTCAGAAATATTTACGATACACAAACATTAAACAGCAGACGCAGCGCAGGTAATGTCGCCTTGATTAGCGGCAAAAAAATGACACTGGATTTCAGGTATTTAGGTTTACAGAAACGTTAGACTGCACACGCACAGATAATATCGCCTTGATTAGCGGCAGAAAAATGACACTGGATTTCAGGTATTTAGGACACAGAAACGTTAGACTTCACACGCAGCACAGGTAATGTCGCCTTGATTAGCGGCATAAAAAAATGACACCGGATGCCACAGAATTGTTATAATGCACACGCTGCGCAGGTGGTGTTAAGGTCAGGCAAACTTGCGCAATTTTTGCTCCAAAAGAAAAAAAATATACTGTAGCCAGATATAACAATAGTCCTTAAAAGGACTTTTGGGTCTTTTAAACAGAACAACTAGCCCTGCCTAGCCAAATCCTATTCCTACACTATCTGTCCCTCTTTGGGAAAACGTTATACAGCAGACGCAGCGCAGGTAATGTCGCCTTGATTAGCAGCAGAAAATAATACACCGGATGTCAGGTATTTGGAATACACAAACATTATAAAGCACAGGCTACGCAGGTGGTGTTTAGGTCAGGCAAACGTGCTCAATTTTTGCCACCCCCCAAAAAAAATAAAATATTGTAGCCAGATATAAAAATAGTCCTTAAAAGGACTTTTTGGTCTTTAAAAAGTAGCCCTGCCTAGCCAATTTCTAGCCTGAAGAAGCGCGGGATCGCGCGAAATGGCCGCCGGAGTTTGCTGTTGGTGCGCAGTCCGCCCCTTCCACCATGCGAGTAAGACGCTGGTATCTTTCCAGTGAATAAAAGTTATGAAGACTTGGTGAGTGCCGCTGATTATTGCCTATCGCCTGACAGAGCTGTATGTGACATGGAACTTTCTTCTGACAGCAGAGCACCACCGCTTCAGTTTATCGGTCCCTAGGTGCATTCTCACCATTGAGTCATGTACACACGGTTTGTAGTTGCAGTGCCATCCTCGTTTATGGTTGCCTTCTGATAGCCAATTTCTATCCCTACACTATCTGTCCCTCCTTGCAGCAGCTCTCCCTGACTCGGACTGAGCCAGGTCACATGTCACCGGGTCCTATATAGCACCCGATGACGTGTTCCTTCCCAGCCAATCACTGTAATCCCAGTAGCCAATATGGCTATGGCATTACAGTGAATGCCAGTACCTTCCTGCACGCTGATTGGCTGCATAGCAGCAGTACTGGAGAACATACAGTACTGTTGTTGGTATAATGCTTATTATTTTGTGTATTGCAACAACTACATTGTGTGATTGGCTGTTTCCACAGTGTTATGTTGTTAATAAAGTACTGCTAAAAAAAAGGCAGGAAGGGGCGGAGACTTGGTGCACATGTACAGAGAGAGTACTAAGAGAGAAGAAAGCCAGAAGCAGATGTGCTGAGATTCTGATCTCACTGAAAGTTATATTCATATGTTGTGCTGTTATGTCTGAATAAAACCCTGTTGTTTCTTGTGCTACGCCTGATGGGGACCTGATTAATCTGCTGCCAACAACTGTGCAATAGTTTTAGGCAGGTTTGGAAAGAATGCTGCAAAGTAAGGATGTTTTCAAAAATAGAGGTGTAAATAATACTTTACTTTTATCAATTAACAAAAGGTAAGGTGAATAAATAAAAGAGAAAAATAAATCCAATGAATGTTTGGGTGACCGCCCTCTGCCTTAAAAACTGCATCAATTCTCCAAGGTACACTTAGGTTTATATTACACCTGCAGGTCATCCAGGCAATTGTCGGGAGGAAAAGGTTCCTTTCCGGCAATCGCCTGCTCATCGGTGAGGCAGATCGCTGCTATTACATGCAGCAATCTCCCCCACAGTATACGGAGGAGCGATCACTTATGCCATCACTCATCCACATACTGAATCATTGACAGCAGCAGATCGTGATTACACAGCACAATCTGCAGCCGGCAAACAATGATTTTTAAACCTGCAGAAAGATTTGCGTTAGCTGATGAACAAGCATTTGCTCATTCATCAAATAATTGGCAGCACCTTTACACTGCCAGATCATCACTAATGAGCGTTCATACAAATATCCATTCAAGTGAACAGAGCTTACTAGTAGTTACAACACTGGGCTTGCGGTAAACAGTGAGAAAGCCGCGGTGCACCTGGAGCGCTGCTGCCTTCTCAAACAGCTGATCAGTGGGGGTTCCGGATTTCGGACCCTCACCGATCAGATGCTGAGGATCTATCGCAGCTCCCTGTCATTGCATCCGCTAATTTGTCACCAAGCAAATTTTTTTGTAAGATTCTGTGAATCAGCCAAATTGAACTTTTCAATAATTCGGTCATCTCTAATTATCTGTCCTTCAAATATAAGCTTTAGGCCACTTTCATATCTGCAGCATGGATTTCGGCAGACCCTGCACTGCCAGATGCAAACAGAATGAGATCCGGCCACATTCAAGCAACAATGGCAAGAATCAGCCAGACAAAAACTGCTGTATGCTGTGGTTTGTGTCAGGCCGATTCCCGGCATTCTCTGCCAGATCAGGTGACCGGATCTCCATGCTGCAGATGTGAACTAGCCTTACACACAGTTTATGAAGGATCTCTGCAGAAAGGTTGTTTTAAACATCTTGGAGAGCTTCAGATCTTCTGTAGATGTAGGCTTGCTCAAATCCTTCTCTTTTCATGTAATCCAAGACAGACTTGATGATGTTCATATTAGGGTTCTTTGGGGAATATATCATCACTTCCAGAACTCCTTGTTCTTCCTTACACTAAGGATTGACAATGGCTGTATGTTTGGGGTTTTTGTCCTACTGCAGAATAAATTTTAACTATTAACACTTCTATTTTTAAAAGCATTTTAAATCAAAAGAATTGCAGAATTTTTTCTACATCTGCCTAAAACTGTTGTCCAGTTCTGTATATGTAGCAAATCTCACCAAATAAGGGAAGTCTGCTATCTAGACATTACACAGAGAACCATAAGAGGATTCATGGCCTCCAACATATATGGCATAGAAAAAGGGAATCCAAAGTGGAGATCAGGGGACTTCATTAAACAAATGTCCCGTGCAGAAAGCCTTTGGATTTTTAACCTTAACTCTATAATCCCAGGAGGTTTGAACAGTAAAATTGAACTCTTTGCATTTCAGTAGGGTTTGCTGTCCAGAGCTGTGATTAGACTATTTATCAGTAGAGATGAGCGAGTAGTGTTCGATCGAGCCGGTATTCGATCGAATACTACGATATTCGGCATACTCGATTTCAATCGAGTATAACGGCGATGGCGCACTTAGAATTCGTTTCCCCTCCCACCTTCCCTGGCGCTCTTTTTCCACCAATCAACATGCAGGGGGGGTATGACAGGCACGCTGAGCACGCTGGCAGCGCGAAAACAGCGTCTACATGGATTGGCTGGAAAAACCATGTGACCTCGAATCATAAAAACTCAGCTCTTCCTGCTCGTACGCATATGCTGCGTGAACTTAGTCAGGGACAGAGGCTGGAGAAGGGAGAGACAGATTTTAGCTGTTGGACAGGCAGGAGCGTGATTAAAAGCCCTTATCAGGGCTACTACAGTGGACTTCAGTGATAGCTTTACTACAATATAGACTTTACAGAGAACGGCTGCTGTATTCAGGGATAGCTGCTGGAGTAGGGACAGAGAGAGGCATTAGTGGTGTATTAGGTGCTCTGCTACATACCAAACTATATTTGGCACTACTGTTCAGCGTTCTTTTAGGCTGAAAAACCCTGTTATATAACTAGTGTGTATAAGCACCATCTGATCTGGCAGTATACGGCTGTGAATTTTATTTTATTTTTTTAAATACAGTTTATTTGGCTCTAGTGTTCTGGGTTCTGTGTGCCTGCAATACCCTTTTTGTATACCAGGTGTAAATACCCACCGTCTGTTCACTTAGTACACGGCTGTGTACCTTGAAATATACAATATCTAGGCCATTTAATTGGCCACTGTACTGTGCGTTCTCTTGCTAAATTATCTCACATACCTGGTGTAAATACCCACCGTCTGTTCTGTTACTACACGGCTGTGTACTTTGAAATATACAATATCTAGGCATTTTAATAGGCCACTGTACTGTGCGTTCTCTTGCTAAATTATCTCACATACCTGGTGTAAATACCCACCGTCTGTTCTGTTACTACACGGCTGTGTACTTTGAAATATACAATATCTAGGCATTTTAATAGGCCACTGTACTGTGCGTTCTCTTGTTAAATTATCTCACATACCTGGTGTAAATACCCACCGTCTGTTCAGTTACTACACGGCTGTGTACTTTGAAATATACAATATCTAGGCATTTTAATAGGCCACTGTACTGTGCGTTCTCTTGCTAAATTATCTCACATACCTGGTGTAAATACCCACCGTCTGTTCAGTTACTACACGGCTGTGTACTTTGAAATATACAATATCTAGGCCATTTAATAGGCCACTGTACTGTGCGTTCTCTTGCTAAATTATCTCACATACCTGGTGTAAATACCCACCGTCTGTTCAGTTACTACACGGCTGTGTACTTTGAAATATACAATATCTAGGCATTTTAATAGGCCACTGTACTGTGCGTTCTCTTGCTAAATTATCTCACATACCTGGTGTAAATACCCACCGTCTGTTCTGTTACTACACGGCTGTGTACTTTGAAATATACAATATCTAGGCATTTTAATAGGCCACTGTACTGTGCGTTCTCTTGCTAAATTATCTCACATACCTGGTGTAAATACCCACCGTCTGTTCTGTTACTACACGGCTGTGTACTTTGAAATATACAATATCTAGGCCATTTAATAGGCCACTGTACTGTGCGTTCTCTTGTTAAATTATCTCACATACCTGGTGTAAATACCCACCGTCTGTTCAGTTACTACACGGCTGTGTACTTTGAAATATACAATATCTAGGCATTTTAATAGGCCACTGTACTGTGCGTTCTCTTGCTAAATTATCTCACATACCTGGTGTAAATACCCACCGTCTGTTCTGTTACTACACGGCTGTGTACTTTGAAATATACAATATCTAGGCATTTTAATAGGCCACTGTACTGTGCGTTCTCTTGTTAAATTATCTCACATACCTGGTGTAAATACCCACCGTCTGTTCAGTTACTACACGGCTGTGTACTTTGAAATATACAATATCTAGGCATTTTAATAGGCCACTGTACTGTGCGTTCTCTTGTTAAATTATCTCACATACCTGGTGTAAATACCCACCGTCTGTTCAGTTACTACACGGCTGTGTACTTTGAAATATACAATATCTAGGCATTTTAATAGGCCACTGTACTGTGCGTTCTCTTGCTAAATTATCTCACATACCTGGTGTAAATACCCACCGTCTGTTCTGTTACTACACGGCTGTGTACTTTGAAATATACAATATCTAGGCATTTTAATAGGCCACTGTACTGTGCGTTCTCTTGCTAAATTATCTCACATACCTGGTGTAAATACCCACCGTCTGTTCAGTTACTACACGGCTGTGTACTTTGAAATATACAATATCTAGGCATTTTAATAGGCCACTGTACTGTGCGTTCTCTTGTTAAATTATCTCACATACCTGGTGTAAATACCCACCGTCTGTTCTGTTACTACACGGCTGTGTACTTTGAAATATACAATATCTAGGCCATTTAATAGGCCACTGTACTGTGCGTTTTCTTGTTAAATTATCTCACATACCTGGTGTAAATACCCACCGTCTGTTCAGTTACTACACGGCTGTGTACTTTGAAATATACAATATCTAGGCCATTTAATAGGCCACTGTACTGTGCGTTTTCTTGTTAAATTATCTCACATACCTGGTGTAAATACCCACCGTCTGTTCAGTTACTACACGGCTGTGTACTTTGAAATATACAATATCTAGGCATTTTAATAGGCCACTGTACTGTGCGTTCTCTTGCTAAATTATCTCACATACCTGGTGTAAATACCCACCGTCTGTTCTGTTACTACACGGCTGTGTACTTTGAAATATACAATATCTAGGCATTTTAATAGGCCACTGTACTGTGCGTTCTCTTGTTAAATTATCTCACATACCTGGTGTAAATACCCACCGTCTGTTCTGTTACTACACGGCTGTGTACTTTGAAATATACAATATCTAGGCCATTTAATAGGCCACTGTACTGTGCGTTCTCTTGTTAAATTATCTCACATACCTGGTGTAAATACCCACCGTCTGTTCAGTTACTACACGGCTGTGTACTTTGAAATATACAATATCTAGGCCTTTTAATAGGCCACTGTACTGTGCGTTCTCTTGCTAAATTATTTCACATACCTAATTATATACCCAAATATTGTATTTGCAACAAAAAAAAAATAAAATGCGGAGGGGGGCTAGCGGAATAGGACGTGGACGTGGACGAGGACGGGGGCGCGGAAATGCTGTTGGGGGCCTTGTTGAAGCCAGTGGGGATACAATGTGTGCTGGTGAGGATCAGCCAGGATCCCGCTCATCCAGAATCCCTGCCTTTATGGGACAGTTAAGCAGGGGGCGGGTTACACCGCTGTTGAGGCCTGAGCAGGTTGAACAGGTGGTGCAATGGATAGCCGATAGCGCTTCCACACAGTTGTCCACCAGCCAGTCATCCACACAGTCTCACTCTGACCCTCCTTCCTCCACACCTGGCCAACAGAGTCATCCCACCCTTGACCCCTCCCAGGAGCTCTTTTCGGGTCCTTTTTCAGATGTGCCGGAAGAATCCCAGGAGCTAGCAGAGGAATTTGTTTGTAGTGATGCCCAAACACTGGAGTTTTCGCCATCTCCTGCTGATGTGGACCCTGAGCCAGCATCTGTTATCATGAGCGATGATGATGATGAGACGCAGTTGCCATCAAGGGAGGCTGTTGGAATGTCCAGTGGGCAGGAGGAGGAGCAGAGTGAGGAAGTGGAAGAGGAGCTGGTGGATGACGAAATGACCGACCCCACTTGGCCAGGGGTGATGTCCAGCGAGGAAAGCAGTGGAGAGGTGGTGGTCTGCGCAGCACCGAAAAAGGCAGCAAGAGGCAGAGGGATGTCCACAGGCAGAGGGATGTCCACAGGCAGAGGCATGTCCACAGGCAGAGGCATGTCCACAGGCAGAGGGATGTCCACAGGCAGAGGGATGGCCACAGGCAGAGGGATGGCCACAGGCAGAGGACAGTTCAGACAGAGAAGTGAGGCCACAGCCAGCAGGGCCGAAGCTGTTCCCGCCAGCGGCCAGTCGCGCGAAGCTCCCCCATCGAGGCCTCGTACTTCTGTGGTGTGGAGATATTTTAATGTTTGTGCGGATGACAAACTGAGCGCGGTTTGCACACTCTGCCACTCAAAACTGAGTAGGGGCTCTGAGAAGAGCAATCTGACCACCTCAGGCATGCGGCGTCACTTGGAATTCAAGCACTGGGCTGAGTGGGAGAGAGCAAACGCAATACAAACTGCGCCCGATCTTGCTGCCACTGCCTCTTCCCCTTTGTTGTGTGCTGCCACTGCGGTCCAGACCTCCAGCCAGGACACCTCCACATCTGCCTCTGCCTCTGCTACTTTGGGGCCTTCTCCTTCAGCCTCCCCTTCCCCCGCCCCTTCCCCCGCCTCTTCGCCTGCACCCTCACACTCCTCGTTCCCAACAACTGTCCATCTCGCAGGCGTTCGACCGCAGGCGGAAGTACGCCTCGAGTCACCCCCAAGCCCAAGCCTTAAACTGCCACATCTCCAAACTGCTGGCCCTGGAGATGTTGCCATTTAGGCTTGTGGAGACGCAGGCCTTCCGCGACCTGATGGCGGCTGCCGCACCTCGCTATTCCGTCCCTAGCCGCCACTACTTTTCCCGGAGTGCCGTCCCCGCCCTGCACCAGCACGTGTCGCGTAACATCAGGCGGGCCCTGAGGTACGCAGTCAGCGCAAAGGTCCACTTGACCACCGACTCATGGACAAGCGCTTGCGGCCAGGGACGATACATTTCTCTGACGGCACACTGGGTGAATGTAGTGGAGGCGGGGACGGGGTCGCAAACAGAGACGGCCTACCTACCACCCCCGCCCAAGATTGCCAGCATGGGTTCTGATAAACCCCCCTCCTCCTCCTCCTCCTCCTCCTCCTCCTCCTCCTGTGCCTTAACATCTCCCTCAGCCGCTAGCTGGAAGCGTTGCAGCACTGGCGCGGGGAGACGTCAGCAGGCGGTGCTAAAGCTCATCAGCTTGGGCGACAGGAAGCACAGCGCCCCAGAGGTGAGGGACGCCATATTGCAGCAGACGGAGATGTGGCTGTCGCCGCTGCAGCTAGGACCAGGCATGGTCGTGTGCGATAACGGCCGTAACCTGGTGGCGGCTCTGGAGCTTGCCGAACTCAATCACGTACCATGCCTGGCCCACGTTTTTAATCTGGTAGTCCAAAAATTTCTGAAGACTTACCCCAACCTGGCAGAGCTACTGGTGAAAGTGCGGCGCTTGTGCGCTCACTTTCGTAAGTCAACTGTAGCTGCTGCTAGCTTAAAAAAACTCCAGCAACGCCTCCATTTGCCTGAACATCGGCTGTTGTGCGACCTGCCCACTCGCTGGAATTCCACCTATTCCATGTTGGCCAGGGTGTGTGAGCAGCAGAGAGCATTGATGGAGTACCAGATAATGAATCCACGCGTGCCTCCAACTCAGCTCCCTCAGTTTGCCAACCACGAGTGGCCATGGATGGCAGACATATGCGATGTACTGCGTATCTTTGAGGAGTCCACCAAGAAGGTCAGCAGCGAGGACGCTATAGTGAGCGTAACCATTCCGCTCCTAGGCGTCCTTAAAGAATCGCTCATCGCAATAAGGGAGAACGCATTGCACGCAGAGGAGACGGGGGTAGGAGGAGACGCAACGGAGCTACACAGTCAGACCACACTTTTGTCTGCTTCACGGTGGCAGTTGCAGGAGGAGGAGGATGAGGAGGAGGACGACGTGGAGGTGGCTGTGGAAGAGGAGGAGGATGCTGGCGGCGAGGGTAGCAGTCAGGCTGTGTACGTCCCATTGGTTCAGCGCGGATGGGGCGGAGAGGAGGCGGAAGAGGAAGAGGAGGAAATGGCAAGTGATCCTTCTGGTGGGGGCAGTGAGGTCATGCCTATTCAGAGTCTGGCACACATGGCTGACTTCATGCTGGGCTGCTTTTCCCGGGACACACGTGTTGTCCGGATAGTGGAGAACAAACTGTACTGGGTCTTCGCACTCCTGGACCCCCGGTATAAAGATAACGTCTCCTCTTTTATTCCGGTAGAGGAGAGGACAAATCGATTGCTGGAATACCAGAGGGAACTCGTGCAGAACATGATGGAGATTTTCCCACCCACCATCGCTGGCGGCAGAGAGGAGAGGGTCTCCCAGAGTCCCACAACATCCATCAGGCCCACAGCCACCAGGGGAACACTCTCCAAGGTGTGGGACACGTTCATGGCACCCCCTCGTGCAACTTCCATCACTGCGGGGCCCGCTATCAGCAGGAGGGACAAGTATCGGCGGATGTTGCGGGAGTACCTGGCAGACCGTAACCCTGTCCTCCCCGATCCCTCGGCGTCCTACACTTACTGGGTCTCCAAGTTGGACACGTGGCTGGAACTGTCCCTGTACGCCTTGGAGGTGCTTGCCTGCCCTGCCGCCAGCGTGCTATCAGAAAGGGTGTTCAGCGCAGCCGGGGGCATTATAACCGATAAGCGCAGCCGCC
>ONZH01021271.1:0-24376 GCA_900303285.1 Rhinella marina | reverse complement strand
CCCTATTGCTGTTGCCCAAAAAACATATTATTCACTCGGTGTTGAACTGAGACAATTACAGCCCGTTGTAGCATGTATAATTCTTAAAAAAAAAGTTTTACTAGGCATACAGTGCCAAAGTTCTATCTAGTAAAGTGTTCTACCAGCTATTAGTGTTTTAAAAAAACATATTATTTGCTCCGTGTCGAAGTGAGACAATTACAGCCCATTGTAGCGTGTAATATTCTCAAGAAAAAGAGTTTTACTAGGCTACAGCGCCAAAGTTCTGTATTTTAAAAGCTACTGGCATTTATTGCTGTTGACAAAAAAACGTATTATTCGCTCGGTGTTGAAGTGGGACAATTATAGCCCATTGTAGCGTGTATTATTCTCAAGAAAAAGATTATTACTAGGTGTACAGCGCCAAAGTTCTATCTAGTAAAGTGTTCTACCAGCTATTAGTGTTTTAAAAAAACGTATTATTCGCTTAGTGTTGAACTGAGACAATTACAGACCGTTGTAGCGTTTATTATTCTCAAGAAAGAGTTTTACTAGGCGTACAGCGCCAAAGTTTTGTATTTTAAAAGCTACTGGCATTTATTGTTGTTGACAAAAAAAAAATGTATTATTCGCTCGGTGTTGAAGTGAGACAATTACAGCCCGTTGTAGCGTGTATTATTCTCAAGAAAAAGATTATTACTAGGTGTATAGCGCTATAGTTCTAGATTTTCATGGTTCAATAGATTTTTATTGATTTTTATGACAGATAAACCATCATAGTAACAGCAATACAACGTAACAGAAAAATAAAGAAATATTGGTGAACAAACATTGCACATTTCGTGATAAGTAGTTACAAATGCAATTATAGTGAAGAAAGGAGCATATTGTACGTAAGCGGCAATGACATAGTAGGCAAAAAAGAAAAAAGAAAGAAAAAGGAGGGAGGTTACCACACATTATCTGGTAAAGGGGAGGCATATTTACTTGATAGCCATGGTATCCAATCATTGTGAGTTTTAATCCTGGACCGCAAGGATGGAGCAAAAATGAATTCGCAGTGCATATGTAAATTAAGCAAACGAGTTATTGCTGCTAGGTCTGGCATGTCCGGTAATTTCCAATTTTGGGCAATTACATGTCGCGTAGCAGTCAGAACATGGGCTACTATCCATCTAAATGGTGGAGGGACGTTCTCCATACCTATATTCAGAATTGCCATCTCCGGAGATAACTGAAAATTAACCTCCGTGACTTCAGATATCATATCAGCAACCTTGCTCCATAACCCAGCTACTGATGGGCAGAACCACCACATATGAGACTGTGTACCCCTATATCCACAAGCTCTCCAGCACAGTGGAGAATATGCAGGGGAGAAGTGAGCTATGCGGTCCGGAGTTAAATACCATCTGAACTGCAGTTTCCTGTTTCTCTCCGCATGATTAATGCATTTCGAGGATTTGACTGCCCAGGCAAGGGCCGCCTTCCACTGCTCTAGGGAAAACTCTTTATTTAGTTCCCGATCCCAGTACAACATAAATTTGGATTTACCCGAAATGGAAGCTGGTAAAATAGCTGAATAAATGCTAGACAGGCTGCCTGTAGATACAGGTCTACCAGTAAATAAAGAATTGAGCACACTGTGTTTCTTGATATGCAACCTATGATTAAGCTTCCCCAAAAAGTGCCTAATTTGGAGATATTGGTAAAATACCTTATTAGGAAGGTCATATGTGATATGAAGGGAATCAAATTCTAATATCTGTCCATTGCTATATAGCTGCCCAAGAATCAGCACTCCTCTATCTGTCCAAGCCTTAAGAACCAAGTTTGGAATTAAGTATTCCAGAGCAGCAATGGGGAGATCTAATAAGTTTAAGTTCAAGCAAGTGTCTGAACGAATCAGATATCTCCATGCAAAGACAGTGGCCTGCATTGTGTGTAACATGGTAGGTATCTGCGGGACCCCCAACACAAAGGAGGCTAAGAAACTTTTCAATGACTGTCTTTTCACAAAGTGCTCCTCAATGAGAATCCATTTTTGAGGAGATACTGGGTTCCACCATTCTCTCGCCTGGTCGCCCAAACTAGCCAGATAATACTTATGTACATTAGGAACCCCCAACCCCCCTTCTTTCAATGGTGGATATAAAGTGGCCGCTGCTACCCTAGGTCTCTTGTTTCCCCAGATAAACCGTGAAAGGATACTCTGAAGTTTCTGTATAAACATTCTCGGAATGTGTAACGGGATGCATCTGAAGCAATACAGAATTTTTGGCAGAATCATCATTTTTACTGTGTTAATCCTTGCGATCCAAGACAAAATTAAGGATGAATATCTGTGCAGATCTTTCCCAATATCCTCCAATAAAGCTTTCATGTTTATATGAACTACCTTTTTAATGGTAGCTGGTAAAAGGATCCCTAAATATGTTATATGATCTTCTACCCATTGGAAGTTTAGTAGTCGCTGAATTTGACCTCTGGTTTCCGGGGGGATATGAAGCGGCAGGATATTAGATTTAGTTATATTCAACTTATAGTAAGACACCGCGGAGAACTGCTGTAATATGACAGAGGCTTCTTGCAGGGAACGAAGAGGATCCGTCAAAGTTAGGATAACATCATCCGCGTAGAGGCCTATGACATGTCTTTGGTCTCCTATCTGGACACCAGAAACTTGGGTAGCGGATCGAAATAATTCGGCCAACGGTTCCATAATTAGGGAGAACACCAGAGGGGATAGTGGGCACCCCTGCCTGGTACCGTTGGTGATGTGGAATGGGGAGGAAAGAAAACCAGAGGCCAAAACTCTTGCCGAAGGGGAGGAATATAGACTCATAATTGCAGTGAGGATATTGTCCTTAAAACCAAACTTACTGAGTACTTGTTCCAGAAACCCCCAATGCACTCTGTCAAAAGCTTTCTCTGCGTCTAATGACACTAGAATTGTGGGACTTCTGGAAAGCTCCGCCACCTGCAGTAAATCTAACATACGTCTAGTACCATCTCTACATTGCCTTTTAGCTACAAAACCAACTTGGTCTGGATTAACCAGAGACGGAAGTACATTATTAATGCGCAAAGCAAGAATCTTAGCAAACATTTTTATATCAACGTTTAACAGAGATATCGGGCGAAAATTAGCAGGTGTGGTAGCAGGTTTCCCTGGTTTAGGCAGAGTAGTTATCGTCGCCATAAGCATCTCAGGAGGAATATAACTCCCCATCATGAAACCATTAAACATCTTTCCCAGATGAGGAAGCAAAGTAGGAGCAAATACTTTATAATAATCAGCTGTATACCCATCTGGCCCTGGTGCTTTATGTAGTTTAGATGACTTGATAACTTTCTGAATCTCCTCAGCGGTTATAGGGCTATTGAGCTCTGATAGGGCCTCCGGAGAAAGCGAAGGTAGGTTAATCCCCTGAAGAAATGCAGAAATTGTATTTGAGGTAGGCTGAGGTGTGGCAGGATCCAGTTTTAGGTTGTACAAGGAAGAATAGTAATTTGCAAATGCCTCCGCGATTTTTTGCGGATGAGTTACTACTGAAGAGTCGGCTAAATGAAGGGAATCTATTTTTGTGGCAGCTGCTCTGCGATTCAATCGCCTGGCTAAAAGAGCACCAGCTCTGTCACCCATGTGATAGTGGTTGGCTTTAAGTTTTCTCATAGCGTGCTCATATTTATATAGTAACAGCGCTCGCAGTTGTAGCCTCAAAGAAAGAAGCCGCTGTTGAGTGGTAGCATCAGAAGAGGTTTTAAATTTAGCCTCTAACAGAGATATTTCAGATGTTAGAGAAGCTACAAGATGTTCTCTATGCCTCTTAAGTCTAGCTGCTTCTTGTAACAAAAGGCCCCTCATATATGCCTTATGTGAGCACCATAGTGTGGGTATAGGCACATCTTCAGTGTCATTAAATGTAAAAAATTCTCCCATAGCGGCAGTCAGCTTATTAACTCTATCTTTACTACGTAATAGAAAGGAATTCAACTTCCAATTTGGCCGGGGTGGGCTAGGAAGACCATTTTCTAGTATAATGTGGACCGGCGCATGGTCGGACCATGTAATGCTCCCAATTCCCGACTCAGAAACCCTAAACAAAAGATCCTTAGAGACTAGAAAATAGTCAATGCGTGACTGAGACAGGTGCACTGAGGACATGAACGTGTAGTCTTTTTCTCCTGCATGTTGGTACCTCCAAATATCGTGAAATCTTGTCTCTTTAAGCAAGTTTCTCAGGTCTGGCCTAGCTGTTTTAGTAGCCCTAGAGCAATCTAAATCGCAGTGCACAGGGATATTAAAATCACCACCAATAATTACAGCTCCAGCCGCTACCTTCTGCACCTTCCTGAAAAATCTGCGGAGAAAAGAAACCTGTCGGGAATTGGGAGCATACACAGCCGCTACAGTATACAATACATTATCAAGCAAACATTTAAGAATAACGTATCTGCCAGCCTTGTCAGTATATAGTTCTTGCTTTTGAAATGCTATAGAGGACTTAATACCTACTACCACACCTGCCTTCCCCTTTTTCAGTGAGGGAGAGAAAAACAAATTAGGAAACAATCTATGAGCACATCTATGAGAATCCTCCTCTACCAAATGCGTTTCTTGTGCCATAAATATGTCACAATGCGAGGATTGAACCTCCTTCCAGAGTGAAGACCTCTTGAAAGGAGAGTTCAATCCCTTGACATTTAAAGATAACACCTTAATCCCCATTGAAACAGGAATAGAACCGTGCTAGGCCAAACGTAATCTAGTCTGCTCCTTGACCATATACAAAGAAATGTGCAAAATGAAATATGCAAAACGTAAAGGTGAGTGAAGAAGAAGAAGATAGAAAAGTAAGAATCAAAAAAGAAAGATAGCAAAAAACACATTAGAGAAAAACCAGAAAAAGGCAGATTACCCATCTGCAAGTCACACCTGAAGTGTGAGTTTAGACAAAGGACTAATTTAAAGTCCCAAAAAAATGAGGAATACCCACTCCTCATGACTCGGGGTTTCCAGTGCAAAAGTTCAGACCTCTACATGGATTCAACTTGGAACTTGAATAAGTCAAACCTTTTCCCATTCAGAGGTCACTTTATCCGGCCGAGGTGGATCTTCTTTCCCAGGATCAGGTACATTGGAGATGAGGCCCCAGGAATGAAGTAACAACAGCGCAGCTTTAGGTGATTTGCAGGTATGAGCAACTCCATTGTGATGGATGAGAAGCTTTATCGGGAATCCCCAACGGTAACGGATGTTGTTATCCCTCAGCGTTTTGGTAGCTAATGCGAACTCTTTTCGCCTAGCCAGAGTGCCAGCAGACAAATCAGGATATATCGAGATCCCATTAAATATTTCTGTCGGGGTTGCATTCTCCCGAAGTTTGCGAAGAAATGCATCTTTGACCTGATAAAAATGGATCCTAGCTAATACGTCCCTTGGGATGCTGGGGTCCAAACCAGACGGCTTGGGGATCCTATGTATGCGATCGATGGTAAGATCCAGGTCAGACGCTGTCGGAATTGCAGCCTTAATAAGTTGCTTCAATAAATCCTCCAGGGATTCAGCAGAAACTGACTCAGGGATTCCTCTGAGGCGAACGTTGTTCCGCCTGTTTCTGTCTTCCATGTCTTGTAGCTTGGCAGCTAACCTGGCATGTTCCTCCTCTAGCGCCTCGTGGGCGTCTATGAGGGAATTATGAGACGCGGCAAACTCGGCCATCTTGTTTTCAACATGTGCCGTGCGATCCCCCAGCACCTGGATATCTCTTTGGAGTTCTCTAACGATACCTTGCATGTCCTCACGCAGCGAGGTTCGAAAGGAGTCCAGAAGATGCCGCATAGTGTGTTCCGAGATGGGCTGAGCAGCGGCCAAGGTGTTCAGGTCGTCGCTGGTTTCTAAATGCGTCACTGGGGAGGAGTGTGCTGGCGACCGCGCAGGAGTCTGGTTAGCCGATAGGCCTCCGGATGGTGAAGAAGTTTTGCTAAAGAATTCAGTCATTTTGACTGGAGCTGCACGCTTTTTAGGTTTCCCCATCGTGTACCTGGGTCAAGTAAGTTCCACCGTTTGATATAAAGTGCTGGTACTAGCCGAGATGAGCTGCTTTTAGGATACCCCGAGCGGAGCGAGTGGATCAAGCAGCCGGCGCCATCGCGTGCAGGCTACGCCCCCTATATATAGTTCTAGATTTTAAAAGCTACTGGCATTTATTGCTGTTGCCCAAAAAATGTATTATTTGCGCGGTGTTGAAGTGGGACAATTACAGCCCGTTGTAGCGTGTATTATTCTCAAGAAAAAGATTATTACTAGACGTACAGCACCAAAGTTCTGTCCAGTAAAGTGTTCTACTAGCTATTAGTGTTTTAAAAAACGTATTATTCGCTCCATGTTGAAGTGAGACAATTACAGCCCGTTGTAGCGTGTATTATTCTCAAGAAAAAGATTATTACTAGGTGTATAGCGCTATAGTTCTAGATTTTAAAAGCTACTGGCATTTATTGCTGTTGCCCAAAAAATGTATTATTTGCGCGGTGTTGAAGTGGGACAATTACAGCCCGTTGTAGCGTGTATTATTCTCAAGAAAAAGATTATTACTAGACGTACAGCACCAAAGTTCTGTCCAGTAAAGTGTTCTACTAGCTATTAGTGTTTTAAAAAACGTATTATTCGCTCCATGTTGAAGTGAGACAATTACAGACCGTTGTAGCGTGTATTATTGTCAAGAAAAAGAGTTTTACTAGGCGTACAGCGCCAAAGTTCTGTATTTTAAAGCTACTGGCATTTATTGCTGTTGACAAAAAATGTATTATTCGCTCGGTGTTGAAGTGGGACAATTACAGCCTGTTGTAGCGTGTATTATTCTCAAGAAAAAGATTATTACTAGGTGTATAGCGCCAAAGTTCTATATTTTAAAAGCTACTGACATTTATTGCTGTTGACAATAAAACATATTATTGGCTTGGTGTTGAACTGAGACAATTACAGCCCGTTGCAGCGTGTATTATTCTCCAGAAAAAGATTATTACTAGGCGTATTATTACTAGGCGTATTAAACATATTATTCACTCCGTGTTGAACTGAGGCCTAAATGTTTCTGGTGCAGGCACAGGTCGTAGCAGAGTAAGCGGGCTTGGCAGCAGGGGTAACATTGAGAGTCCAGAGCTCCCGGTGTCATCTAGCGGTCGGGTCTTGATCAGCAACCCAGAGGTTCTTGAATCCTTGACTCGGTCTTCGACTTCGTCCCAAATGACTTTAGAGATCCCTGGTCAAGAATCGGTGGGTTCGTCAGACACAACTCTTAGTTGTCATGGCCCGGGAGCAGGAGGGTTAGCAGCTACTGGGGGACAGTCAGCAGCTACTGGGCAGCCAAGATGTGGAGGAGACATCCGCAGCTTCCTCAGTTAGGCAGGCAAGTAGTGATGAGGAGAGTGGCGTGGGAGCTAGGGTTGCGCGCGCTTAGGCTCCTGACCCTCAGAGAGTCGAGGAGGACATCAGCAACGTGCAGACACTATTTGATGATGATGAAGCCAATCGCATTGGGAGCTGGGGGAATTAGGGCCTTCATCATCATCAGGAGAAGAGGGTGGCAACTTGCCCGTGAGGCAGCGATGGAGCCAGCAGGTCACTAGCGTTGCCGGGAGTCAGCAGAGTGGCAGCAGTGGGAGGTCGGGAGCCAAACGTGCCCGAGGTAGACCACCTGCTTTGCAGGAGCCTACCGGGCCAGAAAGTAGTTGTGCAGAGGTTCAAGGAGGCAGTGGTGGTAGCAGGCAGTCAGTAAGGAGTGTTGGGGGTAAATTCCATACTCGGCGGTGTGGCAGTTTTTCGTTAAGCCGCCGGGTGAGGTGAACCTAGCTATTTGTAGAATCTGTGGGCAGAAGGTGAAGCGTGGCCAGGGTGCCAATGTTGGCACCATTGCCCTGCATCAACATATGCAGCGTCACCATAAAGTGGCCTGGGAGAACCGTGGCACCAGTGCGGTGGTCCAGCCTGCAGCAGCAGCAGCATCCGCAACATCCACCAGTAGCGCCCAACAGATTTCAGGCAGTCAAGGCTCCACCACCTCAGCCGAAGGGAGCTGTCTGTCCTTCCCATCATCTGATGCTCCAGCTCCTCCTCCTACTCCTCGTCAGTCATTCCGTCAGCAATCGATCAGTAAAGTCATTGGTAAGAGACAGCAGTATGCGTGTACACATCCAACAGCGCAGAAGCCGAACGTGCTCCTGGCCAAGTTGCTGGTGCTGCAGTCCCTCCCTTTCCAAGTGGTGGACTCTGAACCTTTCAGAGAACTGATAGCTTGTGCCGAGCCGAGGTGGAGAGTTCCAAGCCGTCATTTCTTTGCCAAACAGGCAGTAACAGCCCTGCACAAATATGTAGTTCAGAAGGTAGGCCAGTCCTTGATCCTGTCAATGTCTGCCAAAGTTCACGGCAGCGCCGACGTGTGGAGCTCTAATTACGGTCAGGGACAGTATATGTCCTTTATGGCCCACTGAGTAAATGTGGTTCCTGCACAGCCACACCAACAACTTGGCCAGGCCATGGCACTTCCCCCTCCATGTTCTCATGCCGTCGTCGCTCCTGCAACAATGTCTGCCTCCTCACCCTTCACCGTGTCCTCAGCCTCCACTGCAGGGACAATTCAGAGTGCCCCACCAGCGTACCACATGTGCAGGGCGTGGCAGTTTCACGCGGTTCTACACCTGGTTTGCCTGGGCAAATGGAGTCACACAGGGGAGGAACTGCTCCGCGTCATTCATCAAGAAATCCAATCCTGGCTTTCCCCGTGACAACTCAAAATGGGAACAATGGTGACCGACAATGGGAAGAACATGGTGTCTGCACTGCGTCAAGGAGGGCTGTGCCATGCACCCTTCATGGTGTACGTGTTCAATCTGGTTGTCAAGCGGTTCCTAAAGTCTTCTACCCATCTGTCAGACATCCTAAAAATGGCCCGGAAACTTTACATGCACTTCAGCCACTCCTACACCGCCAAGCATACCCTCCTTGAGCTACAGCGGCAGAACGGCGTCCCCCAACATAGGCTGCTATGTGACGTTTCCACCCGTTGGAATTCCACCCTCCATATGTTGGACTGACTGTACGAACAGAGAAAGGCCATAAACGATTTCTTAATGATCCAAGCCGACAGATGTACTTCCCTGTGTAACTTCGATGTCAGCCAGTGGCAGCTCATGTGTGACACTTTGTCAGTCGCCAGGACTACGGGATGAACATCATTCCACTCATTCATAATCTGGAAAAGATGCTGTTAAATCTGGCTGGTCAGGGGACAGGAGATGTGGCGACTACATCTCACAACCACATGAGTCCTGTGGGGACTGAACTGGAGGAGGAGGAGGAGGACATTGGAGCACAAAGAATGCCTAGAGAAATGGGTAGTTTCTCTGCCCAGGTGACAGGAGAGGAGGAGCAGGAGCAGCCGAGGAGGAAGAGGACCCAGACACCCTTGCTCTTGACTGAGGCTGCTCCTGAGACAAGTGACTGAGCTAAGTGACCAGTAGAGTTATAAGAGTTGTAAAGAAGTTGTAAAAAGTTTGCAGTAAATACTTTATTCTTGTTAATTGATTGCTGTTTTGTCACTGGGATGGATAGCAAGATTGAAAGTTTTCAACAGTGCACAGTCTGCCACATGTATGAACAACAGGAGCAGCAGTTCCTGGGTGAATACCGCTGTGGTAGATGTGAGCATGTTGCCAATCTGGAAGCTCACATTAGAGATCTGGAGAAGCATATTGCAACACTGAGGGAAACAAGAGATCTTGAGAGGGGCCTACTTCTCACAGAACATGCAGTTATGGGGTCTGTTATGGAGGGTGGAGAGGAAAATCAGGAGGCCCATGTAAGGAGCTGGGTTAACCCAAATAGAAGGAGTGGCAAGGGGTCTAGGAAAAGGAAGGCCAGTCCTGCTTCTGTGCACCCAAGCAAAATTGCCAAGTTAGGTGATGATGTGAGGGTGTCAGTCTCAGAAATGGCAACCCTAGTGGATACTGGTCTCCCTAACAGCCGGGGGAACAGTCCATCTAGTAGTGGGGGGGATGGTAAAGCAGGCAGGCCAAGACAGCTAGTAGTGGTAGGGGATTCCATAATCAGGAAGATGGATAGAATAATTTGTCGCCAAGACCGCCTCAACCGAATAGTTTGCTGTCTCCCTGGTGCCAGGGTTCGGCATGTGGTGGAACGGGTGGACAAATTACTGGGAGGGGCTGGGGATGACCCAGCTGACGTGGTCCATGTGGGAACCAACGACAGAATAAATGGTAGGTGGAGGTCTGTTAAGAATAATTATAGAGAACTAGGAGCCAAGCTGAAGGGATGGACCTCCAAGGTTGTATTCTCAGGAATACTGCCTGTGCCATGCGCATCACAGGACAGACAGCGGGAGCTGAGGGAGTTGAATGCATGGCTCAAGTCTTGGTGTAAGGGAGAAGGGTTCGGGTTCTTAGAGCACTGGGCTGATTTTTCATTGGGGTACAAATTGTATTCTGTGGATAAATTGCACCTGAATGGAAGAGGGGCTGCTGTGCTGGGGGAGAGAATCCTAGAGGGGGTGGCTGAGTTTTTAAACTAGGGATTTGGGGGGAGGACAAGCAGAAAATAAAGCAAAGCATGCAGTGGTAGATAGGTTAGAGAGTGGTCAGAACAGAGTGGTGGGTGGAGAAGTGGACCACGGAGGGAGGATAACAGCAGTGGATAAGGAGATCCATGTGTTACAAATCAGCAGAAAAAACATGTCTAGTCAGAAAACATCAATAAATTACATTTCTAAACCTAAATGTACAAAAACACATGGTAATTTAAAGTGTATGTTCACAAATGCCAGAGGTCTAGCAGGCAAAATGGCTGAGCTTGAGGTCATGGTACTGGAGGAGGAAATTGATATAGTTGGAGTTGCTGAGACATGGCTTGACTCTTCGCATGACTGGGCTGTCAATCTCCAGGGTTATACTCTATTTCGGAGGGATAGGGAGAATAGGAAAGGAGGAGGAGTATGTCTGTATGTCAGAAGTAGTATAAAAGCGAGTATGAAGAAGACAATAGTGGGTGATGATTGTGTGAATGCAGAATCCGTGTGGGTGGAATTACAAGGGGAGACGAACAATGAAAGAATTATTTTTGGTGTAATTTATAGACCCCCAAACATCACTGAGGAGATAGAGGATCAGCTGCATAGACAAATAGAGCGGGCTGCCCAGGCGGGTACAGTAGTGATAATGGGAGATTTTAACTTCCCTGGTATTGATTGGGGTCATGGATCGGCTTCAACTGCAAAGGAGAGAAATTTTCTTAACTTATTGCAGGATAATTTTATGGGCCAGTTTGTAGAAGAACCAACAAGAAGTGATGCACTGTTGGATCTGGTTATATCTAACAATGCAGAGATAGTTGAGGAGGTAATTGTTCGGGAAAACCTTGGTAATAGTGACCACAATATAGTTACTTTTATCCTAAAATGGATAAAATGAGTTCTTTAGTTCTGTATATACACATGAAGAGGTGGGAGCTGCTGTCGGTAGAGTAAGTGCTGGTGATACTTCATGTAATATACTCAACTGGTTCAATATAGATATGGTCAAAGCTAAGTTAAACAAAGTAAACGTGAATAAGGCTCCAGGACTGGATGGGTTACACCCAAGAGTTCTTAAGGAACTTAGTTCAGTAATTTCTTTGCTCTTGTATATAATATTCAAAGATTCTCTGGTGACTGGCATAGTGCCAAGGGACTGGCGTAAAGCAAATGTGGTGCCCATCTTCAAGAAGGGCTCTAGGTCATCCCCTGGGAATTACAGACCGGTGAGCTTAACGTCCATTGTGGGGAAACTTTTTGAGGGTCTAATAAGGGACTATATACAGGAATATGTTTTGGATAATAGTATTATAAGTGATAACCAGCATGGTTTTAATAAGGACAGAAGCTGTCAGACTAACCTGATTGGTTTTTATGAAGAAGTGAGTAGAAATCTGGATAGAGGGGCGGCTGTGGATATTGTGTATTTGGACTTTGCAAAAGCGTTTGACACGGTCCCTCATAGACGTCTGACGGGTAAATTAAGGTCAGTTGGATTAGAAAATCTACTTTGTAACTGGATTGAGAACTGGCTGAAGGAGTGTACTCAGCGAGTGGTGGTGAATGATTCCTACTCTGAATGGTCCCCAGTTATAAGTAGGGTACCCCAAGGTTCAGTGCTGGGTCCACTTTTATTTAATTTATTTATTAATGATATAGAGGGAGGAATTAACAGCACTGTTTCAATTTTTGCAGATGACACTAAGCTTTGTAGTAGAGTCCAGTCTATGGAAGATGTGCAGAAGTTACAAGCTGACTTGGACACACTGAGTGTTTGGGCATCCTCTTGGCAGATGAGGTTCAATGTGGATAAATGTAAAGTTATTCATCTGGGTACTAACAACTTGCATGCCTCCTATGTCCTAGGGGAGTAACACTGGGAGAGTCACTTATAGAGAAGGATCTGGGTGTCCTTGTAGACCATAGACTGCAGAATAGCATGCAATGTCAATCGGCTGCTTCTAAGGCCAGCAGGATATTGTCATGTATTAAAAGAGGCATGGACTCGCGGGACAGGGATGTCATATTACCACTGTATAAAGCATTAGTACGGCCTCATCTGGAATATGCTGTTCAGTTTTGGGCTCCGGTTTATAGGAAGGATGTCTTGGAGCTGGAAAGGGTGCAGAGATGGGCAACTAAACTGATAAGGGGCATAGAGCATCTTAGCTATGAAGAAAGATTGTTACAGGTAAAATCCCCTCAAAAAGACAAGGGGCACTGCCTCCGCCTGGTGAAGCAAAGGTTCAGACTCCAGGGGCGACAAGCCTTCTTTACTATAAGAACTGTGAATCTGTGGAACAGTCTACCGCAGGAGCTGGTCACAGCAAAGACAGCTAAGGGCTTCAAAACAGGCTTAGATAAATTCTTAGAGAAAAAGAAGGTCACCACATATTAAGAAATGTAGAGTCATGTCTTAAGGTTACCCGTCCCCCTCCCCTTCATCACTCCTACCCCCTCCCTTGGTTGAACTTGATGGACATGTGTCTTTTTTCAACCATATTAACTATGTAACTATGTAACTATGTAACACACCGTGGCAGTATGCAGTGGCTCTCCACCCTATTAGACTTTCGCTACTGCTCCAAAATGGGGGCCTTTTTTACACCCGCCGAGAGGAAGGACAAACTGAACAACTATAGAGACATCCTATGTAGTCAGTTGGCTGCCTATCTGCGCCATCGTCGTTCCTCTCGCAGGTCTGATCGGGGGGGGCCCTCTGTGCTCACATTCCACTGCCATGGCTGCTGGGGAGGGGTAGGGGTGGCAGTAGCAGTACCAGCTCCATCAGCAGCAGCCTGAATCTAAAGTCACTGATGAGCAGCTTTCTTCACCCGCATAGTGAAGAAACTACTCACCAGCAGCATCAACTAGACTTGGAGGAGGACCTGAAACAGCAGGTGGTGGCATACTTGGACAGCACCTTGCCACCCGTCATAGAAGATCCGCTGAACTACTGGGCAGCCAAACTAGATTTGTGGCCGAGTTTGCTCTGGAAAAGCTTTACTGCCCAGCAAGTAGAGTGGCATCAGAGCGGGTGTTTAGTGCAGCGGGGGCCATAGTTACACTGAGGAGAACTCGTCTGTCCACCCAAAATCAGGCGTGGATCAGCCAGGATTTCCAACCACCAATGCCTGATGCGTCAGATTAGATCATTCATGCTGTGTTTCTTCTGGCTACCTGCCTCACCAAATACTCTGATGCTGCCACCCGCCTGATGCCACACATCTGATGCTCCTTCTTACACCCACCATCGTCAATGGGTAGTGTTATTGCCACACACCTCCCCACACTGTCGTTGTGCCACTCTATAGTCTGCTGATGCTGCTACTGCCTCCATAATGTCATCATACCATTCTGTAGTCTGCCCATGCTGCTGTTGCTGCTACCACTACTACTGTCTATAATGTGATCGCACTAATCTGTTGCCTCAAAATTGTACTTACTGACATGTGATATTTGCTCACTGGGCCTGTGACTCGGAAAATGTACTTAGTGACATTTGATATTTGCTCACTGGGCCTGTGACTCAGAAATTGTACTTACAGACATCTGATATTTGCTCACTGGGCCTGTGACTCAGAAATTAAACTTACAGACATTTGAGATTTTGGTGACACGAAAATTGTACTTACTGACATGTGATATTTGCTCACTGGGACTGTGACTCGGAAATTAAACTTACAGACATGTGATATTTGCTCACTGGGACTGTGACTCGGAAATTGTACTTACTGACATGTGATATTTGCTCAGTGGGCCTGTGGTTCGGAAATTGTACTTACTGACACTTTCAATCTTGTTGGGCCACTCTGTGACCTCCTAATTCTGCTACTATGGTTGCTGCCACTTCCACACTGTCCCTGTCATTATGCTACTCCGTGGCCTCAAAATTTTACTTCTGCTGCCACTTCCACACTCTGTCATTGTGCCACTCTGTGGCCTCATAATGCTACAGATACTGCCACTGCCGCCTATATACTGTCGTAATGCCACTCTGTGGTCTCCTGATGCTACAGCTGCTGCCACTGCCTCCTCTACACTGTCGTCGTGCCACTCTGTGACTTCATAATTGTGCACGACTGTCATTTGCAGTCTTTGCATTGGGCCTGTCTGTGACTGTGAAATTCTACTGACTGACGTTTTCATTCTTGCCGGGCCACTCTGTCGTTGTGCCACTTTGTGACTTAATAATTCTTCACTACTGTCATTTGCATCTTTGTATTGGGCTTGTCTGTGAAATTCTACTGACTGATGGTTTTATTCTTGTCGGGCCACTCTGTTGTTGTGCCACTGTGTAACTTCATAATTCTGCACTACTGTCATTTGTAGTCTTTTCATTGGGCCTGTCTGTGACTGTGAAATTCTACTGATTGACATTTTCAACCTTGTCAACCTACTCTTTCGTTGTGCCACTGTGTAACTTTATAATTCTGCACTAGTGTAATTTGCAGTCTTTGTATTGGGCCTGTCTGTGACAGCGAAATTTTACTGACTGACGTTTTCATTCTTGTCGGGCTACTCTGTTGTTGTGCCACTGTGTGACTTCATAATTTTTCACTACTGTCATTTTCAGTCTTTGTATTGGGCCTGTTTGTGACTGCGAAACTCTACTGACTGACATTTTCATTCTTGTCGGGCCACTCTGTTTTTGTGCCACTGTGTGACTTCATAATTGTGCACAACCGTCATTTGCAGTCTTTGCATTGGGCCTGTCTGTGACTGCTAAATTCTACTGACTGACGTTTTCAATCTTGTCAACCTACTCTGTCGTTGTGCCACTCTGTGGTCTCCTGATGCTGCTACTGCTGCTGCCACTTCCACACTTTCGTCGTGCCACTCTGTGGTCTCCTGATGCTACAGCTGCTGTCACTGCCTCCTCTACACTATCGTCGTACCACTCTGTGGTCTCTTGATGCTACAGCTGCTGCCACTGCCTCCTATACACTGTCATTGTGCCATTCTGTGGTCTCCTGATGCTGCTGTCACTGCCATCTTCACACTGTCTGGGGGGGCTCTGCTAGTTGAAGCGTGTAATAGAACATGTTCTGTAAGAAATCTGTGTGGAATCAGTGAATTGGTGTAAAAGGAGTGAGCTCTTTGGCACTCTAGTAGGATCTTGGGCCTCTGCACGGTTCTTTATAGCCGGCGCTAACATTGAACTGAGTTCAGACTTGAGTTATTTGGTGAGTTTTGGCCCCATAACTGCCCAAATATGTAAAGTGTGCAGTGATTCTAAGAGCAACGCCTGTTATCTGCGTGTCATACTGGCTCACAGTATTGTTTCACCACCACAGCAGACTCCCTATGCGTATTACTGCAAGGCACAGTGTTCTATACAGGCTCTCTGCAGCCCGGAAGTAGCCATTTTTTAACGCGATTCGCTACAAATTTATTCGGATCGAACCAAATCTTTTTGGAAAATTCGGCGAACCAACCGAATCAAATTTTTTTGAAAAATTCGCTCATCTCTAGTGATCACCTGTTTCCAGACACAGTGTTATGTTGTTAATAAAGTACTGCTAAAAAGAAAAGGTGTCAGGAAGGGGCGGAGACTTGCACATGTACAGAGAGAGCTGAAAGAGTAGAAAACCAGAAGCAGATTCTGATCTTACTGACAGTTATATTCATATGTTTTGCTGTTATTTCTGAATAAAAAGCTGTTGTTCTTTGTGCTACGCCTGACTAATCCGCTGGAAACAGTCTGACTGTCAGAACAAGTGGAATCGGTTTTTCGCCCTAACGGAGTTTACTCTCAACAATGATTTCGGCTGCTTTAGAGGCATCGGGATGTTCACGCGCCTCATTTAAAGAACAAGTTTCATCTTGAATTTCCATCGAAACCTGCTCCTTATGTTGAGGGTCTGGTGGCCCCTCCTAATAAACTTACATTTCCAGGCTCCAGTGGCGTGATCCTCAGCCTCGGCGCGGCCGTGTCGGGAAAGATGCGCTGCTGACCATGCCCCTTGGTGACCCAACTGCTTCTTTAGTAACAGGATGCAATGCTCTGTTTCTCCCAACAGCGGGCGTGTGGTAGGGAAGATTAGCAGTGGGGTGATTAGCTCAGCTACTCTATTACCATGTAATAGTATTTCTGTCTAATGGAGAGTTGATTCATAGACCTATCAGGTTCTGATCCAGGGACTCGGTGCTTTATTTAAATCCCTTCATGGCCATACACCAGTGCCAGTGATAGTCTTGTGTGGCTCACTAGCTAGGTTCCTTGTACCATGTTCCTGCATTTGCGTATGGATTCCTCTGTGATTCTGACTCCGGCTTGTCTTCTGACCACTCTCTGTCTCATTTGTTTGGTACTATGCTGCCCATCTGGTTGTGATCTCAGCTTGTCTTCTGACCACTCTCTGTCTCTTGTTTGGTACTACATAGCCCTGCTGGTTCTGACCTATTGCGGTACAACTCTGATTTTGTTTGTTGTCTGTTGGTGTTTGTCTGTCTCTGCACTTATTTAGAGAACGGGCCATTGTTCAGTTGCGGTTCTGCAAAATAGGGCTTGTACTGAAAGTAGGGAAAGTGGGCTGGGTTCTAAGTTAGGCCTCACTGTCCTTGTCTGTCCCTACCTGTGTGTCTGACTCTGTCCACTCAGTGCTGCTGGTCTCCGCCTGTGCAGGGACATACCCCAACTGGTAACACTCATCTGTACCTTTACTGCAAGCTGCAAGCTTCTGGCAATACATTCATAAAATTCTAGTAGAAATAAAAGAAGAATGGTACAACATAGAATCATAAGCAAAGATGCTCCAGAATTGTTATTACATGGGGAATGTAAGTACCGTATTTTTCGCTTTATAAGACACGCCTGATGATAAGACGCACCCCAGATTTTAGAGTAGGAAAATAAGAAAAAAATATTTTTCATCACACCTCATATCAGACCCCCCATAAATTTCAGGACATCACATCAGACCCCCATATCAGCCCTCCATGTCAGAACCCCATCAGCCCTCCATGTCACACCCTCATCAGACCTCAGATCAGCCCATCAGCCCCCATATCAGCCCACTGTGCCCCATGAGACCTCAGATCAGCCCACTGTGCCTTTATATCAGCCCACTGTGCCCCCATCAGACCTTAGATCAGCCCCCATATCACCCCACAGTGCCCCCATATCAGCCCACTGTGCCCCCATCAGACCTCAGATTAGCCCACTGTGCCCCCATCAGACCTCAGATCAGCCCCCATATGACCCCATTGTGCCCCCATATCTGCCCACATCAGACCTCAGATCAACCCATCAGCCCCCATATCAGCCCACTGTGCCCCATCAGTCCTCAGATCAGCCCACTGTGCCCCTATATTAGCCCACTATGCCCCCATATCAGACCTCAGATCAGCCCACTATGCCCCCATATCAGCCCACTGTGCTCCCAATATCAGCCCACAGATCAGCCCCCATATCAGCCCCCTCTATTCCATCAGACTTCAGATCAGCCAATCAGCCCCAATATTACCCGACTGTGCCCCCATCAGACCTCAGATCAGCCCACCCAGCCCCATAAGGATAAAATAAAAACCTCTCTTACCTCTCCTGCTCCGCGGCTCTGCTCCAGGTCCGGCGCACCTCTGTCTTCTCCGGGCCGGCTCTGCACTGTCCTGACCACGTACAACATCAGGACGTAGTGCACGCACTATGACCTGACGCTGCATGGCCTTAGAAAACAGAGGAGCGCCGGACCCGGAGCGGAGCCGCGGCGCAGGAGAGGTAAGAGAGGTTTTATTTTTACCTGATACATACAAGTGAGCGCTTCCATAATGGAAGCGCTGACTTGTATTCGCTTTATAAGACACACAGCAATTTACACCCTACTTTTGGGGGGAAAAAGTGCGTCTTATAAAGCGAAAAATATGGTAGTTACTAAAAACAAACATGTCAGAAGAGGTGACCAGTCCTCTTTCAGGTAAGGTAAGGTCACTTTAAATGTATTTTTTTTATCCTTTGCTTTTTTTTTTTGGGGGGGGGGGGGGTGGTGCATTAACCTACTGTGCCTATGGCAACTTCAGTGCAATAAGGGCATCACTATTACTTTTACCCAAAGCTCCACTTATTTCTGTGGCCAGCTCCTCCTTCGCTGCTTTGATTGACAAGTCCAGTTGCAAAGCATAGAGGGAGAGGCTGGCCACAGAAATGAATGAATCCTGGGTGCAACGAGAGCAATGGTGACGTGCTTATTGCACCAAATGCCTAATTTGCATATTAAGAAAAAGTAACTCAGGAACGGAGCTTCGGCTCAACAAAAGAGAAACAGCGTTTTAATCAGATGAAATACAGCTATGTGTCTATGTAAACAGTTTGATACAGAGATTTCTGGGAAAGATTTCCTTTAAATTTCATGTTACAGTTGAAACCTGGCCCTAGGAAACAGTAGTTGATGATCATGGTTGGCCAAAGCTTTTGTGCGCAATGTTTTTAAAAGTATGGAAAGCCCCAGTAATTAGTCATTATGGCATGCCAAAGAGAAACAATATCTTTAGAAAGTGTTGATTTCAATTCTATATAAAAAGTGCTCATTCTAAATAAACACTGGATGGGATTGCGATATCTATCATAACTGGTGCTGCAGTAGTGACAAAAAGGATATGCTTCATAAAATATTTACTTTGCAAAGTTTAAAAGACATGCTGTTTAAAAGCAGCGTCCAGATGCAAGAATCAGTTTTGCATGCAGGCAGGTAGACTGGTTAATATACAGGGCATTTAGAAAGCCTTTAGACCTTTTCACTTTTTTTTCACATTTTGCTATGTTGCGGCTTTGTGCCAAAATAAAAAAAAAAAACTCTAAGTTTTCTCCCATCATTCTGCACTCAATCTACCTTAAAGAGAATGCGAAAATTTTACAAATCTTTTTTTTTTAAAAAGGAAAAACTAAAATTTCGCATGAACATAAGTATTCAGACCGTTTGCTATGAAACTTGAAATTTCGCTCTTGATTAGAGTTCTCCTGTGGTAAATTGAACTGATTGAACATAATTAGGAAAGACTTTATATAGGAATGTATTTATTAATTAGTGTGACGAAAAATAATTAGATAAGTAAATAGAAATTTTTTTCATATAATTCAAAAATAAAAAAAATATTTCATGTAAGTATCTTGTTCTTAAAAAATTATTTCATGTAAGTATCTTATTTAAAAAAAAAAAGAAAAATACAAAAAAAGGATAAAAATAAAAATTTATTAAAAATATCGTTGGAAAGGGTTAATTAATTAAAAATATGTATAAAAATAGGGGATTTCATGGAGAATTTGATAAAAACATTTCATCAAGCATTGGCTGAGGTCCTGGACTATATGTGATAGTCAAAGTTCATTCGCAGGTTATCAAAACATGATAGTTAAAGTCCATTCATTCATGATCGTAATTCATCCATATAAATTCTTTCAGAATAAGTTATGCGTTAATAGGTTAGTTTTCCCTTTTTTTAATTCAATATTGTCCATATATAAATTACTAAAGTGCACTTATTTTGCCCATCTAGTGTATGGTATAGTATATTAGTACATTACCACTCCCAGGATTGCGGTCGGCTGCCGTGTAATGCTGTAGTCCTTAGGCGTGTGCCGCTGTTTATTCGCCCCAAATATTTGTTCTCATGCAGTTTCAGCATCCCACGTGGCGTCCCACGTGGTCGCAAAGTAATTCACGTGTACTGCTTGTCTCTCCGCTGGTGTCTGTATTGGTTCTTCGCAGTGGGAGTTAACTATCAACTATCACTATCACCTGCCAATGAACTTTGACTACCTGCAAATGAACTTTTATACTACACCCAACAGTATAGCTCCTGGTACAATGGACATTTGGAGCCATATGGAGAGTAAGTGTAAAAAAGTAGAGTCATTTACATTTATAGGTCATTCATATAGCAAAAGTGGAGAACCCCTTTAATGAAAACCTGATCCAGTATGCTCTGGACCTCAGACTGAGCCAAGGTTCACTTTCCAACAAGACAATGACCCTAAGCACACGGCCAAAACAACACAGGTATGGCTTAGGGCCAACTCTGTGAATGTTCTTGAGTAGCTAAGCCAGAGAATATTTACGGAAAACAGATACAAACATCCTGCACCATGTGATAATAGAATGTGCGGATGTACAAGGCTAAATTTAGAGATTCACTGAAAAAATGCACTAAAACAGTAGATGCAAACAATATATGGACTAAGCCCTCACTCTATAGATAAAATCTGAGACTCTTAGCCAATACATTTTGATCAAAATACATCTGTGCCCACCTACCCAGCGCCACGGTGGTCTCAGTCCAGGCAGGTCCTACGCTAAACCTTCCTATGCGGTTGTGCATCTATGTTTAGGTGCGCAGACCCTGCACATATAGTGTGCTGCTCCTAGTTACCTCTGTGTGCATCAGCAACCAATGAGAGGAGGAGCACACAGACCTATATGTACCACCTTAATCAAGGTCGCCTCTTAGATAGGTGGGGCAAAAGTGCACATGAATGCTACTCCCCTGGTTTTAGGAGCGCATTCACACCAGAAGGTGCTACACCTTCCAGAGACAAAAAATATTTACGGAAAACAGATACAAACATCCTGCACCATGTGATAGTAGAATGTGCGGATGTACAAGGCTAAATTTAGAGATTCACTGAAAAAATGCACTAAAACAGTAGATGCAAACAATATATGGACTAAGCCCTCACTCTATAGATAAAATCTGAGACTCTTAGCCAATACATTTTGATCAAAATACATCTGTGCCCACCTACCCAGCGCCACGGTGGTCTCAGTCCAGGCAGGTCCTACGCTAAACCTTCCTATGCGGTTGTGCATCTATGTTTAGGTGCGCAGACCCTGCACATATAGTGTGCTGCTCCTAGTTACCTCTGTGTGCATCAGCAACCAATGAGAGGAGGAGCACACACACCTATATGTACCACCTTAATCAAGGTCGCCTCTTAGATAGGTGGGGCAAAAGTGCACATGAATGCTACTCCCCTGGTTTTAGGAGCGCATTCACACCAGAAGGTGCTACACCTTCCAGAGACAAAAAATATTTACGGAAAACAGATACAAACATCCTGCACCATGTGATAATAGAATGTGCGGATGTACAAGGCTAAATTTAGAGATTCACTGAAAAAATGCACTAAAACAGTAGATGCAAACAATATATGGACTAAGCCCTCACTCTATAGATAAAATCTGAGACTCTTAGCCAATACATTTTGATCAAAATACATCTGTGCCCACCTACCCAGCGCCACGGTGGTCTCAGTCCAGGCAGGTCCTACGCTAAACCTTCCTATGCGGTTGTGCATCTATGTTTAGGTGCGCAGACCCTGCACATATAGTGTGCTGCTCCTAGTTACCTCTGTGTGCATCAGCAACCAATGAGAGGAGGAGCACACACACCTATATGTACCACCTTAATCAAGGTCGCCTCTTAGATAGGTGGGGCAAAAGTGCACATGAATGCTACTCCCCTGGTTTTAGGAGCGCATTCACACCAGAAGGTGCTACACCTTCCAGAGACAATAAATATTTACGGAAAACAGATACAAACATCCTGCACCATGTGATAATAGAATGTGCGGATGTACAATGCTAAATTTAGAGATTCACTGAAAAAATGCACTAAAACAGTAGATGCAAACAATATATGGACTAAGCCCTCACTCTATAGATAAAATCTGAGACTCTTAGCCTTAAGGTGGTACATATAGGTGTGTGTGCTCCTCCTCTCATTGGTTGCTGATGCACACAGAGGTAACTAGGAGCAGCACACTATATGTGCAGGGTCTGCGCACCTAAACATAGATGCACAACCGCATAGGAAGGTTTAGCGTAGGACCTGCCTGGACTGAGACCACCGTGGCGCTGGGTAGGTGGGCACAGATGTATTTTGATCAAAATGTATTGGCTAAGAGTCTCAGATTTTATCTATAGAGTGAGGGCTTAGTCCATATATTGTTTGCATCTACTGTTTTAGTGCATTTTTTCAGTGAATCTCTAAATTTAGCCTTGTACATCCGCACATTCTATTATCACATGGTGCAGGATGTTTGTATCTGTTTTCCGTAAATATTTTTTGTCTCTGGAAGGTGTAGCACCTTCTGGTGTGAATGCGCTCCTAAAACCAGGGGAGTAGCATTCATGTGCACTTTTGCCCCACCTATCTAAGAGGCGACCTTGATTAAGGTGGTACATATAGGTGTGTGTGCTCCTCCTCTCATTGGTTGCTGATGCACACAGAGGTAACTAGGAGCAGCACACTATATGTGCAGGGTCTGCGCACCTAAACATAGATGCACAACCGCATAGGAAGGTTTAGCGTAGGACCTGCCTGGACTGAGACCACCGTGGCGCTGGGTAGGTGGGCACAGATGTATTTTGATCAAAATGTATTGGCTAAGAGTCTCAGATTTTATCTATAGAGTGAGGGCTTAGTCCATATATTGTTTGCATCTACTGTTTTAGTGCATTTTTTCAGTGAGTAGCTAAGCCAGAGCCCTAACTTGAATCCAATTGAACATCTCTGGAGATATCTGAAAATAACTGTCCACCGACGGTCCCCATCCAACCTGACAGAGCTTGAGAGGATCTACAAAGAGGAATGGCAGAAAATCTCCACTGGAACCAGCACCTATCCTTAGAACGGAGCCCGGTGAAGGAGAGTGGACCATGCATGGACAAACTGATCCATCCTACTTGCTGACTATTTAAAATTTCAACTATGTGTCACGCTATCAATTCACCAGTAGAGATGAGCGAATCGAAGCTGACGAAGTGGAATTCGTTATGAATTTCATGGAAAATTTGATTCGCAACGAAAGCGAATTTCATGGCGATTCGTAGTAACAAATCTTTTTTTTTTTCCCCTAAAATGGTCGCAAGCACATGGCATGACATGGGGGAAGGATTTCTGGGACAAAGAAGTAAACACCCACAATGCGATCACATGCAGACATGTAGCCAATTAGCAGCCAGCCAGGTCCTGTGATGTCACAGCCCTATAAATAGCTCTGCAGGGCTGGAATCCGCCATTTGCTATTTATTTTAGACCAGAGACAGATGTCAGGAGAGATAGGGCAAGTGAAAGAAAAACTAAAGAAAAGAAATTAGGAGATCAGGGATAGATAATCTGAATTGCAGGGATAGGAGAGGGACGATTTCTAGACAGAAAAGCAGGTGCTATTCTGGTACACTGAGCAGCAGTGAGTGAGCATAGGGGTTAGCCTGTTATACAGCACTGCACTCTGTTCTAAAGGCTGTTTTGGGGTGCTTTATTCAAAGAAGCACCACTAGTGTCGCTTTTTGCAGTGCAGTAAGAGGGTCAGAGCCTTGTTTGGGGTACATAAAAAAATAAAAGAAATACAAATAAAAGAAATAAAAAAATAATAATAAAAAAACATAAAAAAAATATATCTTTTCGGTTGTGTTTGGGGGAAAAACATATAATCCATGATTGGCAGCATGTAAATGTGAAAGAAATAGTTGCGGCGTTATTCGACATACAAATAGAAAAGCGCCATATAGTGCTAAATTCTTCAGTGTAGTTGAATTGCCAAAAAAACAGTGAATCCGTGTTTGTGGGGTTGTTCTTTTAAATAACTATTTGCGGCGTTATTCCCCATCCAAACAGAAAAGTGTGATATTGGGCTAACGTAGTCAGTGAAGTTGACTTGCCAAAAAAACAGTGAATCTGTGTTTGTGGGTTTGTTCATTTAAAATAACTATTTGCAGCGTTATTTGCCATCCAAACAGAAAAGCGTGATATTGTGCTAACGTAGTCAGTGAAGTTGAATTGCCAAAAAAACAGTGAATCTGTGTTTGTGGGGT